>CAAKHC010016078.1:26127-50653 GCA_901007825.1 Macroramphosus scolopax | reverse complement strand
TAGTGAAATGTGAGCAGCGTAGCCAAGGCTGGCTAACTGACCACGCGTGTTCCCTGCGATCCCGGTGGCCCCAAGAGGCCCTGGTGCTCTGTAATTGTCAGTTATTTGTAGGATCGGAAGCATATTTACTTTAAATATCTGAATAACTGACCAGGCTCTTCTTACCTGCTCCCCCAGTGGTCCTGAAAGTCACTAATTGCTCCTTTATACTCAATCCTGATGATCCTTATAATCACATTTCCTGTTTTTTCTTCACTGAAACGCACCTAAAAATGTCCTGGATTTCTTTTCCTCATGTCAAAGCGATAATTTGGGAGTTTAATTTTAGCCTGAGAAAGCTAACTTTAAACTAATTTGCTCTTACAGAAACAGCCGTGTGTGTACTTTATCACGCATGGATGAAAGTCACATTGTTTAAACAACCAGTGCAGTGTATCAGCGGTCTTCCATTACCAGAATGGCGAACTGCCACATACTTTAATCACCTGGTGCCAAATCCTGCATTCTTCCTCTGCTGCCTCTCTCTCTTCTCGCCGCCGCGTTCACTCCCTCTCTTGTAGAATAAGCGACTCTTCCTCTGGAGAAGGGAGTGATGTCCGCAAAGTGCTCCTGGGACGTTTATCAGGAAAGACCTCTCGGCCGATCTTATATAAATGATTTAAGAAATAAACTTTCCCTCCTTGTGTTCCGATAACATTCAGCGTTAAACACCATGTGTCCAAGCATGTCTGCAAATATGTGTCTGATAAAAGATGTGTGTGTGGGGGTGGACTCAGGTGTGTTGTGATGGCTCATAGCAGGGGAATGTCATTATGTACATGCAAATACTTGATGAAAAAATGATGATCTATTGTTACGACTCTCTTGTGAAGGACTCTGTTTTCTGATTCTCAGGTGTGTTGCGGATATTAAATGATCCGTTAAAATTCCCCTTCAAAGTCTAGTTTCTATGATATAGGAGAAAAAGCACCTCTTTCTGTTTGAGTTACTCTTTGCCAAATATCACTCTATCCCTCAGAGGGAGCATCTGACGGCCGTTTGGAGTTGATGCGACACAGATGACTTCGCTCCCTTCGGATAGCTTCGGTATAAATCATCGGCCGGTCGGCGCTGCGACCGCTGACCCTGCCCAGCTGTCGGGAGTGTGCCGCTCAGAGGCAGCGCGAGTCCACCCGACGTCCGTTGACCTTCCCGGCTCCTCCTCTCTTCTTAGGATGAGGAGATAAGTCGAAGCTTTTAGATGAAGTGAGAGCTAAAGTTCAAGTGTTTCAACAAGCAAGAAAAATCGTTTCCCGGCATCTTGTCTTGCCTATTAGTCCTTCATTTCCAGCGGCATGTTCCAACCTCTCATGACTTTGCTTCCTCTCCTCTCCTCACTTTATCTCCTTCGGTCAGTTCCAGTAAGTGGTTGTGTTTACTCTCAGTCAAGCGGTTCAATGAGTTCATAAGCTTATTTGGTCAGGGGAAGTAAGTAGAAAAATTAAAGGAGAAAGAGAAAAGAGAGGAGGGAGGAGGGAGACTATTCTGTACGTTAAACCGACCAAAGGCGAGGCCTGTCATGATTGATCATATTCTGGTGTGTTGGGACTAGCACTGCTCAGGAAGTCACACATCTGAAACAGGCAGATCTGGGAGCCTCCCTCAAGACATGTTCTCACTCCCAAACTGGACTTCAGCGTTCGGAGCTCAGTTACCACTTTTCTTTGGCAGGTGGAGTTAAAGAGAAGAGGACCAGCGCAGTAGTCTGAGGTCAGTCGTCATGCGACACCTTCGACGTTCAGCTCGGTTCTCTGGCTCGATTAACAGCATTTTCCTGAATGCAACATTCATGCTAATAAGCCTCGCAACTACTTACAACAAATGTCACTAAAGCCGGGCATACGCTGTGTGATTCTGGCCTTCTTCTGACCCGATTTCCTAGCGGCATTACTCATACTAGAGGCGGACCGAATTTCAGTTTCGTCGGTTGTGCAGCGTACCGGAGGGACCAGCTGCTCCCAGCCGGCTGTCAGACTCTCGCATGAATGTCTGACGTGTCCGAAAATCTGGTCACCGTCTTCAGGCTCCCGCACAGCAGATCCATGAGTCCTTTCCAAGTGTACATTTGGCCCGTCACGTCTTCTGAGGCACCTTTGAGTCCTTCAGGACGGCGCAGCGCGATTCTTCATTATTAGCAGTATTGCTAGCTTAGTAAACAAACTCCTACCTGCTTCAGAAACAATTTTTTGTACTGAGCGAAAAGTGAAATTGCCATTTGTCATTCTAGTAAGTTGTTATCATGCAGATGCATGTTCAAGTGTTTCTTGGAAAAGTTTGGTTCTGAGGTCATTTGGTCTCTGTTGAGCTAAGCAAGACGAATCCCAGTGAGTAACACTTCAAACCGGATCTGAGAGTCGGTCGAACTCTGTCTAAACAGAGAAAAGTACAATCACCTTTGTAAATAGTTAGTCAAACCTTATCCATCTCTAAAGGTCAGGCCATTAAGTGAATGGTGTTTGCTGTAGTTGCTTTTAGAGCTTTTATCTTCCCAGGTGTGTTTGGGTCGTCTCCGTTTAAGTCGCTTTTTCCTCGCACACGCACAAACACAATCCGTCTTATCTGTGTGTGTTTCCCATTGTGTGCCTGTCGCGACTCTTCCGTCCCGATGGCCACACAGGCATCATCACAAACACAAACACGCAGGCAATTACTTATCAGAAGGCGTTTGCTCGGAAACGCTGACCTGTGACCTCGGGGGTTTGACCTCGGGTTAATTGTGCATTGTGACGCAGAGGTAGATGCCGGTGGAATTAACAAGCTAAATATACCTGGGCTACCTTAAACCTCCAGTGGTGAATCTACCTTCCATCTGAAGAAAGACAGTGTGTTCTACGGATTATCCAGAGTGGAAAGATTTTTCTTTAAAGGGTGGATACGCCAACTTCTCACCACAACTGGCTACGACTGAAATACCTCAATGAAGGATGATTTTTGACTCTGGTGGTCCTCTCACTCGTAGCAGGTAGAGAGTTTAGGAGGAAATCTGGTACAGATCTTCATGACCCAGTAAGAATGGATCATAATAGGTTTGTTGATGTCTTTATCTTCTACCTGGCCACACCTTCGGGTCACCAGGTGGAATTTTCCTTCTTTGTTTACCTGCAAAACAAAAAGTCACTCTGATAAGCGAGTTGTTCTGTGTGTACGAGCGAATTAGCAAAAATGACTCATCAAGCGAGAGTCCGCCGCCCCTCTGTGTCCAAACAACATCACCCTTCATTCCGCCTCACATGTAATGACATATTAAAGGAGTTGACGCATCTACGTACTGCGGTGAAGTTCTGCAGCACGCTTTGCAAAGTGTGTGTGTTTTTCACTCCTCGTATTGTTATGGTAGACGCCTCTGCTGCTGAAAGTACACGGAGAATACTGTACGGCTTGCCCCTCGGTGAACAATTTCCCAAGTATTTACTCCCTTGACATCAAAAGGGCCGTTCCCATAAAACGCAACACAGTCCACAATTGCATCATGAACCTTGATTCATAAACTGGCTCTGTAAACTTCGGTGTTATGATGCCACGCCTTGAGCTCTTGAAAGACTCCTGATTGTTAACCAATTGTGGGATTAATGTGTGTATAAGCATGTTGTCGAGACATGTTTATCCTGCATATTTGTGTGCGTCCTGGTTTCATGAGGTGGGTTCGAATTCCACCTCGATCGTGGAAATTAACCGGCAAGGTGAAAGATTCCGGTGGGATCCGCCTCCTTTCCACCGCTCGGGCTGAGATGAAAGCTGCGTTCGTGAGAACGAGAGTGTGAGACTCAATGATAGGACACACACACACACACACGCCGAATAGACATATACACATCACTCAGCGAGTGTCCCGAAAGGTGCAAACGTATATATCGTTCTTAAAAACACCTTTACACGTTTAATATTTCACACAGCAGCTCCACTTTCACCACTTTCCTCTCGTCAGAATGCTGCATTATACTCTAATTACATGCCACCTCTGCCTCCCAGCAAGAGGTTCAGCCCTAAACCACAATCATAGCATGAGACATCCTGCCGTTAGGACTGTGTATGCCATTTTGCCCGGGGAGCACCCTGCAATTAACAATGAACATGTCATCACACAATTAGTCTGCCGGTCACATGCTTTTACTGCCATGTGTCCGTTCCGTGTTTGTTTAGAAAGTGAGATCAGGAGAACGTATGGCTTCTTTCATGCATTTATAAGGGTGAAAGTGCAAGTAATGTGTCATTCTCTGTGAGTTTGTTGGTGTTGTGACGTTGGACCTGATTGATGGGGGCCGGGCAGTAACCTTCACCGGTGTCGGGGCTTTTCTGGTCATGGGAGGATTCACACGTGAAGAAGCATGTGCTCGAACATTAAAGAAAAAAGAAGAAGGAATTAAGTGGCCTTTTAAAAGGTCTTTGCTCTCAACAGGTATGGAAACCTTATTGAGCAGGGATAAGTCCTTCGTAAAACAGTCAACAATAACCTTTGGAAATTAAAGAAAAAGAGTGACAAAAGAGATAATCCTGAAGCGAAAGGAAATGGAGTGATGACACGAAGATGTGGCTGGTTGAACCGGATGCAACATCAGTTATACGACAACGACGTCTCTTTCTACTTGACAAGCTTTATGTTTAAGTTGATATCTGGAAGTCATTTCCTTCTATTGCGCAATAATTTCACTCAACGGCGGAAGAGATCATTTCCCCGAAGACACTTGACCAACACTGTGTTCTGTAATCTAATTAAAAGCTGATTTAATTTTGGGAGATCTACTGGGATACCCCGAAGCGGAGTGAATAATGAAGATAATTTACTGACTGGGTGAATCACAGATCCTGGTAGGAGAAGATTATATTGAATTGGAAAACAAACTGAAAGATCAACCTGAAACTGAAAGGTTAAAGACAATGATGACCATGATCCCAACCATCAGAGGAGCGTCAGTGTACCGTAGATTTTGGGACGTATATTGACCTACTTTCAAGGTGCTGAAAAGAGGAGATAGGAAAACATTTCAATAGATTTATTGACAACATGTATATCACGGAGGTCAACATGTTTTTGGCCTGTGGCCTTCCTCAGGTCAGAGGTCAGGATCACCTACAGAAACGTACCGCTGGGGCAAGAAGAGACATCTCAGGACCGCATGGGCGGAGCAGACGCTTGCTGAGAGAGAAACCTGATCAGCACTCAAAGCTCTTCATCAGGTACTTGAAACACACAGAGAGAAGTATTACTATGATAAAACAAACATCCAAAATGACTTTTTGTGTCCCTATTTGTGTCCATAATGTAATTCAACAACATAACACGGTACTTTTTCAAAGCTAGATCCTAATTAAAGACCGTGTGCACTCTGATGAACTGGACATGTTTAATTGGGAAAGTGGAAGCTAAATTACCTCGTCTTTGTTAGCACGTCCTGTTTCACCGTGACTGAATCCACAGACTGGTAGTGAAACCCAACACCCACTCGGGGAGGAGAACCCCTTCCCGAAACTCCTGCTTGATTTCTTTACGAGGTGCACTAGGTGGGCCCGCTCGCTGGGGAGTCTGCAGAGCTTTGACACTGAACACGCCAAATGAGCCCACGCCGCTTAAAATTGACTCAAAGAAATTAAGAGGCTGCGCTTTGTTTTTTTTCGCGAGAGGATTTAAACACTGCAGATGTAAATCAAAGAGAGAAAGTGGAATGGATCGGACACTGCTGACCTCTGCTCTTGAGGGAGAGTTATTTATGTGAGCGAGGTGAGAGATCAAGTCGGGGTTATGGGGAGGTTGATTTCTGGTGTTGACAAGAAACGTTGACACCCGGTGTAAAACGGTCGGTAACAGCATTTAAAGAAACGCTGGTTTCCAAGGTGCATTTCCTTTGGAAATTAGCTACACAATAATGATATTACATGTAGTTTAATACCATATATTACATCTCTTCCCCTTCATCCCATATCCCAGCCTCCCTGTATCACCTGCGGCCCTTCTGTTAACAACCATCACCGCCGTCTACCAGCCGATTGTTTCCTCCTTTAAACCACCAATTCACTCTCCCTGTCCCCTTTTAAATCATAATTGTTCCTCTTGTCGCCACACAGTAAATGATAAATGAACTTGTTTACCCTTCGTCGTAAATCCGAGCTGGCTGCTCATCGTTATCTGCTGTGTATATTGGCCGTCTCTGGAGTTTTTAATGAGGACACAGACACCCCCGGTGGCTCTGTGTGGTCCCGCTGCAGCCTTTACGATATAACGCTGCACTTTATAAACCTCAGGAGGCCGTACGATCAGCCCGCCGCGGCACCTGGGCGGCGGTTTGGACGCGGATGCTAACAGGCTACACGGTGACGCACGTCTTAGTCAACTCTCACCAAACAGGAAAGAGACAAAAACGTTTTACCAAAAAATCTACACGAGACAGCCCGAATGTGCGGTCCAGTTATTTGATGGCTCATATAAACACCTCTTGGTTTCACCACATCTAATGAGAGGGGCAACAGGCTGGAGACCGGTCGGACGGACGAGGGCGAGGAAGCGCGGGCGCCAAATGCGTCCGAGCGAAGAGAGTGGGAAATGTGTGAGTCAACTGTGGTTTTATGAAAGGATATAATCCAGTATGACAACTTAACTGAAGAAACCAAGACACAGGGGGAACTTGTTTGTGCCTTTTTAGTCACGGTATGTTTGGAGAAGGTGGCTAATGCCGCGTCAGGCAGCATTAAGATTCCTTGACGCCGACAAAGGGAAGATAAAATGCAGCTTTCATTCATTTGACTGGGAGAAATCTACATATTTCTTTACAGAAAAGTCCACCAAGACACTTCAGGCTCCAGCTAAGACGACCAGATAATCCTCGACTGTAGTGGAAACGCAACGTGAGGCCGCCTGTCACACACATGCAATTACACATTCCTGGTAGATAACTCTAACATGAACGCCATATTTTGTCCCGTTTACTTCTCGAGTGTTACGACCGAAGATAAAACCGTTGCTCCTGTGATAGCCTTTCACAGTGTTTTTTAGTGTCTGATAAGTCCTTAAAGCTGATAATGGCGAAGGTCCAAGTAACTGGAAAAGATCCCACGGGAGATACGTAACAACGTTGGCGAGCAGAATATATCACCAAGCTTTTAGCACCATCATCCACTGTTGAGGTGAGATGTATGATGTGGTCCTTGACAAGGTTTAAAACACCTGCGACTGCCCACACACACACGTCACCATGAGCTATGGAGTACTGAAAATCTTATTTACAACCCTATTAAACGTCTGCGTACATTTTGGTGATGTGATTTACGGTATAGTAAAGGACCCGCGTGCTTTACAATGATGGTTAACCGGTACGAAAACATGCAGACAATTTATTGTTCAGGACCCAAAACCTGTGTTACGACACATAAAACCATACGGTGGTTGAAATAGAGTCTTCTGCACCCAAGAAAACAAGGAGGGGGGGGATAGGTAGAAGAACATGGAAGCAGTTCATGACCAAGCTCCTACTGATAATTATCTATTGGATATTGTTAGCGAATTATAACTAACTTTACATTTAAACCAGCACATTTCTTCATAGCTCACAGGTATAACGATACAATCCTGCTCACCGGGGTGACGCCTTTGTGAGACAATCTGATGTTTATCACTATCTCGTTGTTTGAACTCCAACAGGGACCCACTGCGCCTGATTACGATACACAAGACACCCATTTGCACCTGGACGAGACGCAACAAGCCGTCCGTCCACTCCTGGGTAAATCCTTTCTAGTGCCGCCCCTATTAACCACCACAAAGGCCTCCTTCTTTCTGTGACCGTCTTAAGAAGACACGCTTGGTGTTTTAGAAGTTCTATCCCACTAACCCACTTCAACCCCGCTTCCCCCCGGGCGACTTCTCCAATTGAAGTTCGGAGTTCATCCTACCGTGGACGTTGCTGATGTTTCATGTGGGAAGACTAATACTTGAGCTTCTTTGAAGATGACCCACATTCTACACATGGCTGAGGACACAGCAGGAGACGGGACCACTTTCTGACCCGGCACTGCTCTGACCTGCGTGTGACCCTCTGTAAGGAAAGATCCCCTGAGTGAACACTTTCACCGATCAGATAGGTGGTCCGGTCACAAAGGCGGTAAAGAACAATTGACAGCACACATGTTTCGGTGTTAACATTTCTTAATTAAGAGCCGACCTTCATTATGACGCCGCAGTCTGTCCGAGAAACATCCAACAAAACATCCTCTGGCTCAACTATTTCCACTAAATGCTCTGCTTATCGCCTTTATTAGATCTCCCAAGTTGGGAAAGAAAACATCTTTTGGGCAGGTAAACAATCATCGGTCACTTTAACATCATACCTCAAATATTCCAGGAAACCACCAGCGGTTAAGGAAGTACCCAAACACAACCGAACCAACGGGCAGTCCGGGTAGCTTGATGGATGCCTGTTTTTCCTTCCCCGGAGTAGTTCAGCCCATAATGATGTTAGCTCAACGCTATAGCGCACGCACTTACGGAAACACATCGTTTCATACCATCACGGTGGACGTCTGAGGTAAGCCACGGACATTCCTCTCCTCTTGACCTCTTAAAGAGTAATTATGCGTGTGTGTGTGTGAAATGCCAGGAAGGGTTTAAGGCAACGGTTTCCTTTTAGTAAACTATGACACATGGAGACCTTGTGCCAAGGACGGTGAAAAAAAACAGCTGTTTGAATAATTATCCATGCGAAGAAGAAGCAAGAGCAATATAGCAGCAATATATAAGAACTCAACTTCTACCCGATTGCTTCCTCGAGGCCTCGAACCTGCTTGGTTAGCAGGTTAAAGTCTAGGTTTCATCAAGATAACTAGTCGGTTAAGGGGTTAAAGGCCAGACTTAGACAACACAACTGCTTAGTTTAGGAAATCATCACGGCTTGCGTTAAGAAATACCCACTTGTAACCACTTAACACGGGCTTCCTGTTGGAAGGACACTCCAGCAGAAAGCTTCCATGCAAACGTCTCCCATGGGCCGACAAATTTGTAAACAGCCTAAGAGATGGAACTTAATACAGGAAACCTTCTTGGACCTCCTTCTGATAGAAAGTCCACGAATACACCGAACATGATCTTCCAATTCAGAAACTGACACACATTTGAAAGTCTAAATCTGAAAACGGTTAATATGGTGATTGTACGTTTTATTCCGGTTGCATAAATCAAAGCTGCACCTTGTCGGAATAATGAAGGTTACAAAGTATTGAAGCACAGATTACTGCTCAGACTGCTTTCCAAGGTCCTGCACGAACGAACATCATGTTGCTTTTCGTAGCACATTGGCTGTACTCAGTTACAAGGGGGGACTCTGTGTGTGCGTGTGCATGTGTGTGCATGTGTGTGTGTGTGTGTCTGTGTGGTTTTGCTTGCCTGCACCTCTAAACAGGCCTGCAGGGGCCGGGGCAGGGATGTGAGAAATAGCTGTCGCTGCTCCAAAGACAGCCCTTTTTGTCACCTGGAGAAAAGCCGCATGCCAGAAGTGGTTTGTGATGCAGACAGATTACAGCCCTGACAACATCGAGGACGTACGGCCGGTGTGTGTCTACGCCTGTGTTTTCTGTACGCGTAATGCACAAGGTGCAGCGGGCCTCAAGAGACAGATTTCTCCGTTTGATTAGTTTTCTTTCTCAGGCTCCCCTCGTCGTCCTGCAGCGAATACTGAGGCAGTTAGAGGTACAGTCCATTTGTTACTGTCTCGTACACAGCTTACATTCACCATCAGCTTCAAATCTCTGCCATACGACATACTAGAAATGAAAAGTAAGACACAGAATATAAGAAGACATCAGAAAAACATAAGAAGATTAACATCTGTGTGCTAATCGGGGGATAAAAATGATTTTTTTTAGGCTCTGTGTAATAGCTGCTCTGGCCAGGGCAGTTTTCATAACTCTGGAAGTTCTTTTGTATAAAAACAATAATACTCTTCTGAGAGGCAGAAAAATCTCTAACATTGTTGAGCTTGTGCTGATGCCAGCAGCAAGATGAGCGGCGACCAAATAAAAAGTCAAGCAGAAAGCTCTTTAAGCCAACACTGACATCTCTCTCTCTCTCTCTGGCTCTGTCTGTGTCTCCCACTTTGCTCGATCCTTAGAAAGTCAATATTGACCTCCAGTCAGGAGTCATGGTCTCAGATCTAATGTAATTTACTGCCGTAAAATCCAGAGTTTTAAGGGAGCGAGGCCGTAGAGAGGGACGGTGTGATGCCTGATGGTTACATTGAATCTCAGCTATGTTATGTTATAATGGAAAAGACATTAAGGGAGGAGGGGGGGTGCGTTTCTGTAGGGATGAGAGGAAGGCGAGGGGAGGACGCGGGGAGGCTGGAGGAGGTGTTAAAGGCTGTGGCTGGTAGGTGATAGTGTTTAGTGGGTGACGGACAAAAGAACGGCAAAAGGCTTGAGAGGGCAGTGAAGGGGAAGAAAAAAGGGGACATGGGAGGGGTGAGAGGAGATTCAGGGTGGCAGTGAAGGCTACTGAAGCTCTGCAGGAGTTTGGGAACCAGTGAACCTTGCTCTACCAACATCCCCCCCCCCACCCCACTCATCCTCTTCTCATCCCCCTCTCTATCAAAGTGAGGAAAGCCTCCCGGCGCGCTGGCAATACGTTTCCCATGAGCTTTAACATGCGGCCCATAAACCCTTGTCTGTAATGTCCCGCGCTGTTATTATTCTCTCTTCTGTGGAATCTTGATGAAAAACAAAATAATATTTTGCAGGGCGAAAGGATAACATGACGTGACTACGAGGGAAATCTGGATGGAACCGTAGAGAACGTGGGGAGGATGATGATGGTCAGCGTGATGATGATTGCGCTGGTCAGGATTGATGAGTGCGTTGGATGGTCCATCCATCCAAGATCATTTGCTCGTTCATCCTGAACAAGCTGGTACTGGCTCGTCCTATCTGCTGATATCACTTTGTTCCTCAGGCGGCGACAGTGAAGGACCGGAAGGCATCGGGAGGCTGCGTCTACAGTAACGGAGCAGCGACGTCCCGATCTAACATCCAACACGATAAGATAAAGAACCATTAGGGGTTAACTGTTTATCAAGCTGCAGGGTAAATAACGCCGTTGCCAGGTGGATTGTTACAAGTCTGACACTTCATATCTCGAAGCTGCGGTCCACTGAGACGGAACCAAATAATTAAAAATTCTTGCAATATATAAATAATCCCTTGTGATGTGAGAACGAACTCCCTCCCCTCCAGCGGAAAGAACAGTTTCCCCGAAAGAAAATGACAATACGTGAATGTGTGTGTTGGTGTAATCGCACGTGATCAATAGAAAGCCCCTATATCACACACACCCAAAACCTCCAGACAGACAGCTGAGATAATCCCGAATATCAAAGACGATCCAGACTCCCGAGAATGATGGAGGGAGTGACTGTAGAACAAAGACGGTCCGACGAGGGAGAAGGGTCAGGAAATAAACGGAGGAGTTCAAAGCTGGAACGGTGAGAAAAGAAGAGATGGAGGAAGAGGAAGAGGAAACTCAGACGGTCTCGGACAGTGTGAAGAGAGTTCAAGTGTAAAATTAAGAGACTAAATCCCTTCGTAATCTGCTGCCTACTCAGCGACCAACAAAGGGTTGGTATTACTCTCTTACATAGTAAACTTCTTGGAGGGGATTTCATGCCCCGTCATTTTCCAAATGATACACCAGGAAAAGAAGGAAACAGCCGCGCTCGTAAATGTATTTTGCTAATGTGCCAAAGAAACACCTGTATTTATTCTATTCTTGTTGTCTCTGTCTAAGTACCCACTTCATGTTACACCGGTGGTCTCTCCAGTTCCTACAGTCACACACACACACACACACACACACACACTGTACAAGGAGGCCAACGTGGAGTGTGTTTTGTCTGAGTAGCCCAAAAGCCCGGAGCCGGCCTGCCTTATCAGCCTCCTCTTGTCCCGTTGCCCCCGACGACACATCCCACCTGGAGCGAGGCCAGCACCATTAAGGACATCAAAGCTGAGCAAAGTGGATGAAGCTCTCTCTCTCTCTCTTTCTCGTATTCACATGTGATTATACATGACTTGCTTATTTGTCTCTCTGCATGTGGTCCAAACGTAACGGTTATTAAAAATGCTTCCTTCCTTCCTTCAGTTAATAATACAGGAGGCCTTTCATTAGCTTTAGAGTGGATGGGTGATTCCGTGATTACGACACACAGAATCTTTATCGGTGACAGAACACAGATGTGGCTCAGTAGACTGGAAGTGGGGCCGTCAACCTAATTATTCAGGGATGAAAAAGGGAAGACGGAGGCGTATTTTCCCCTCTTTTTTCTTCTTTAGCACAGACGCTAATTACCTGTCAGCACATCCCTGACTGGGCAGGTCTCAGAAGATAAAGTTTCTACACCCACCACCCCTCAAACCACCCAGTTGAATCAACCCCCTGATATTGAGCAACGTTTGGTCACATTCACCACAAAACATTATCGTCCAGAAATAACGCAGCAATGACAAAGTCACCCACGAAAACAGTCGGAGGGTGACAAAGGCCTGGTATGACAAACAGAGCGCTCGTGTCATTATATCTTCTCGCTCCGTTTGCTGTGTTTTTTCGGGACAGCTCGTCTTTGGACGTCCTCCTCTCGTAAAGTTGAAAGTAGACAACCTCAAAGTGTGAAACTTTTCCAAAAATAACTCCATTACTGTAAGGTAAGTATACCGTGAAATAAATTAGAGGAGACTTGTAATTCTATCTGCTTGGTACTGACAGCACGGGGGAAATCAGCCTGGTGTAAATTCCATCATCTTTCTCTCCAGCTTCCTCTCAAGAAAAAGCGAATTTACATCGTTGAACAGCAAATAAATCTGCGAACGTAATTCCAGCAGGCAGCAGTGTTATTTGGCTCATGTTTCCTGAGAGCAGTAAATGTTGTAGGTACGCATTTGTTACATACAGTACATGCACAGCGCGGACACACGAAACTATGCAGCAAAATTGATGACTTGCCACCTGTCGGGGCCATTACACATCAGGAGGCATGAGGCGAGTGCGTCACAAGATATAAATATTTCCCATGTGATTGATGCACCTATTCTCTCTGCACCTGATACCTCTTATATCTGACACTCGTGTCATTAGGAGCAGTAGAGGAGCAGTAATTGGGTCATTACAGGTCGTTTGAATGATGCATACTGATGTATAAAGATAATAAGAAAATGGGCTGGAAACGGTGTTTAAAGGACCAGTGTCTAGGATGAAGGGACATCTAGTGGTGAAAATGCAGATTGCAACTAACTTAATAACCCTTTGTTTTTGAGCGTACAGTAGCTGAGTCACCTGTCCGGCAGAAAACATACAACTTCGACGACTCTAAAAACGTTTATCCCTCAGTGGGGTTTGACATTTTGTTTCTTTCATGTTGTTTAATGCGGCGGATTCAAGCTCCCCTAGTGTACGATCCACTATTGGTCAATTTACTCAATATTTTTAGTTATATTCACAATAAAATAGTATTTTACTCAATTCAATGAACTTGTCGTCTTTGTACACGATGTAGCTGTTCACACGTCTCACGTTGGGTTCAAATTGTTGGATTTCATGAAATCTCAACGTCCATGTCAGAATGATCCATAACCTAAAGCAAGGTCTGATACTTTACCACAAGGTTTGGCAAAAAGGCATATTCGTGTTCACTTGAAGGGATTTTAGCGTGGGATTACTCAAAAAGTACAAATTAAAAGTAGTTCATAGTATCTTTGCAAGTACATCTCCCTAAATTCTACACACTGGTCCTTTAACTCACATGAGCATTTCTGACTTCTGTCATGAAACTTATTTCCCCACTCTCTTCTGGAACTGGTCAAACTTAATTATGTCCCTTTTTTTGTTCTTTTCATGCAATAATTGCACCCTTGCAGTTTGTGTTCTTGGTGATTTGTGCAAAGAAAAACAACTGAAATTGGAGGTCTGACCCGATGCCTGTACTTAGGACTTCATTAACGGAGAAGAGACTAGATGGAAAACTTTGAAAAAGAACAACAACTGATAGAAAGCATTTAAAACATAGAGAGAGAGAAAAAAAAAAAAGCAATAGTCTTACTAAAATGAGTCAGTGATGTCTTTCATTAAAACATGAACATTTACATTTTTGTATCTGGTTTCAGATGGAGATCAAAGTAAAACCCTGGTAGAAGTTGAACAGTAAAAACTACCTCAGCGTGGTCACATGGGTGTGAGCCAGAGGTGTTTCAAAGCGGGAGGCCTCGGCAGGGGGCCTCAAGAATAATGCGTATTAATTCATTAGTTATTTAATTGGTCATTAAAATGACATTACATAGACTGGCCTAAAAGTATTTTGTTAAAGATAAAAGGTACAGAATTTTGGGGGAATTTTCTTCTCAGACTCAGAAACTAAAAATTGTCCTAGAATAAACCTTTTTTATGTCTCGTGTTTAGTCTGACGTTATGTCAAACAGCAATATTTGGCTGCCTCGGCTCGATTGTTCCTTGTTAAGTCGCTGGACTTAGCGAGTCTCAGCAAGCAAACTGAGGGCGCATTATTCCAAGTCCTGTCCGAGGGGATGCCGAACCCCTGGCCGTATGTCAAACGATTAAGCATGGTCATTTGGGAATCATTTCAACCCCTCAACTCTGCTATCAAATAGTAAAATAATACTTCTGTGAATCTCTGTGAATTCTCAGCTATGTAACAAATGCAGCTCTAGTAACCGAATGCTGTTTCAAATGGCAAAACAGCTGATGTCAAGACCCTCCTCTGTTTCTTTTGCATGTGCGATCTTAAACAGAAAACAAGAACTACCAGAATTTTACATATTAAATATGCTAACATGGAGCTAATCTTGACTGCAGGTCATGTCAGAAGTCAGTTTACATGTGAGCTCATCCCTCAGTTATACTACAGTAGCATTACGCTCAGATTTTCCATTACAGCGCCGAGCAGGTGCAGTCTAGTTTGTGTGGGGAAGGAATGTGCAGATGTATCTGTGTGTATTCTACAGTATCAACAAACACGCATGTGACCGTGATGTCTCCAGAAGGGAGGATGCTTGACTAAGGCCCAGCGAAGGAGTATAAATTAGCAATAATTTGTTACTGCACCTGAGTAGATACGGACTCTGCTTGCATGTTTTACTTGCTCAGTCATTGCAGGATGATGGTGCATGAGAGGTCTCGTTCTCATGAATGAGGAGATAAGGAGTGTTGCTGCACTGGTTTTGGTTTGACCACATGAATCACTTCAGTAAAATGTTTCTCCATGGTTGGTCTTATTGTTCAAATCCGTTTGCTATCGGATAAGAATCATTCAAACAGTTTTTACAGCGACGGAAACTTTTCCAGCACTTGAAGGGGGAGTTTTGGATAATCTGTTTGCTTGTGTGAGCCTGGCTGAGGATCTGAGGGCTGCAATTTATGAAACAATGTGGTGATCACTACGGACAGTTCAAAGACACCCCCTCTGTTTCAATAGTCTGCAGGAGGCCACACAGAAAACAGTCTTTAAACAGTAGTGGGGGGCAGAGAACCTAAATACAGAGAATCAGACTCTTCCTCACGTCTACACGTGAACATCTTGCAAGTCAGGCAGCAGCAACGGCTGCTTGAAGGGCGCCGCACTAACACATACGTAGAAGTTTTTATTTCAGAGTATCAAAGATTAGTCACTTAGCCTTAACTTCATCCATAGAGGTATAATTTACGAGCTTGGATGATATTTCCAGCTCTGAGATGTGCTGAGACTTTTCTTGGTGGTCCTGGGGTCTGCTAATCCTAATCCACATCCAGCCAGGAACCTTTGGTGCAGGTCCTCTCCTTTTCTATGCAGTTACCCTGCAATTGTGCACTGCAGGCAGCGAGCAGCCTCACGCAGCGTCGCTCAGCTCTACATGAATATAGACTTGCATTAAGCTGCTGTGTAGTTTCCTACTGTTGAGTGTAATTGAATATTATAATTATCGTTATTAGCTCATATTTTAATAGACTGTAATGCTGGTCTGTGGTTACTTCCACTGTACTTCATGTACATGAGCAGTTAAATACGAGTACCAAAGGATGAGTGGTAAGTTTTCAAAAAAATGTTTCTTATGGAGAGGCTGAAAAAACACATTTGGGTGCTTCACATTGATCAGTTGCTAATGGGGGAGGATCTTCCAATAAATCAATGGATATAAATTGCCTCACCCCTCAACAATCTGTCTACCTCACGACTGAAACCCCATAATGAGAACCATGAACGTCTCAGATTTTGTTCAAAACCATCCATATCTAAACTCACTGATGACTATCTGTCCTAAATTTCATCACCCCTACAATATAGGATATGTAGTCATACTGGGGGAACATTCTGCACAGCAATGCGTACGGAGAAAAAAGTTCTTATTGAGCACAAAACGAAATGGTTTGGCTTTAGATTTTGTTACAGTCAGCTGAACCATCGGTCTCAATTATCAGGAAAGAAAAGCTGAGGTTGGTGTCTGGATCCGAGTCCGTGCCATCCGGCTTTACGTGACTATAAGTCCAAGAACAATCTCACTCATCCATGCAGACAGTCTGTTTTCCATTCTGTGATCAGTTTTCCAGCAATGTAAACCGTCATATATCTGTGTAAGTAGTATTTATCTAAGTGGTGGACAGATTTGAGTGAACAACTGTGCTGACGTGAAACATCAAACTCCCAGTTTAAGGACAGTTTGTTAATGAAGAACGATGGCTTCTTATTAAACGCAGTGGATTGCCAGACTTGTCTGGGATTTTCAAATAAATCCCATGAGGTCTGTAAACTTCTAGGTGTGACTCCACATGTCTGAATAAAACCAATGACGTAATCTGACTACTGACCTTATTTCAACTCAGACAATATTTCGATTACGGTCCAGCTGCTAGAATATTCCATTCATATTCCCTTTTCACAAATCACAAGATTAAATCTTTAATAAACCTGAATAATTCCTCGTGTTGTGCTCTTTTCTTCTCTGTGCACTAGTGTGAAACAAGAGGCCTCCGCCTCACACTTGAAGACATCGCAGCTCCTCACAATCAGCAAATGAGCGACCTCAGCCTGCAACCGAGCGAGGGGGAGTAGCACCGAGAGGCAAAGGGAGGAGGAGAGGAATGTTAGATGGAGTGGGGCAGTTCGGTAGTCATGCTTACTTTACTCTGTAGGTTAATTACCATACTGACAGACTGATTACTGAGAGTGACAGAGGAGGGGGTTCTGGCAGCGGCTCCCAGCTGTACTTCTTAACCTCCAAACAGCGTAGTTGCGTGCGTGCGTGTGTGCGTGTGTGTGTGTGTGTGTGTGTGTACGCGCACACAATTCAGTCAAGATGCAGAAAACAAAAATCGGACACTGATAGTCATCGGAAAGATATTTACGTTTAGTGAGGGAAATGTCCCCTGAAGTGATGGAAACATGACTGTGTGTGTGTGTGTGTCTGAATGTGTGTGTGTGTTGAACACCTGGAGCTTCAATGGCGTGTTTAGGATATCTGCGTCCGTATACTTTTCAGTTCAAGGGTCGCTGCAGAGGTCCTTCATGTCACTGCACTTGGAAAACAAACACGGCACAACACACACAATAATTTTCTTGTCAGCTGGGCTCTGGCTCTGGTCACCTGATTACCTTTATTATCAGTACCGTGCTTGTGCGGCAGATACAACACACAAACAGGTTTAGTTACGACAGAGACTCGAGCTCACGTGGATACAAATTCTTAGAAGGATGCGTTTTAATACACATTCAAACTGTGTTTTTATATATTTATCGGAGTAAACAGGGTGGAATGAAACAAGTCGCCTGACCTCACACACTAAACCCGACACACAGATGTGTATGTTGACACGAGTTTCAACACAGCTGTTTTCTATTTAGATTGAAGCTTCATGTCATACACAAACAGACAAATGTAAAGTGTCAGACCGCTGAAAAAAGATCCCAATCAGCCCCCTTTCTGTGCCTGTGGAGGCCCGCGGATGTTCATTCACATAAAGAAATGAATGAAAAGATGCTATGTGTGATAAATCGGACTTTTACACGCGGCGCGCTAACATGCGGGGGCCATTGTCCTCCGCAACCTCAATGACCTCATTGTCCGATATTACAGGTCGTCTGTGCAGCGAGGCGAGGGATGAGCCGGGAGACGGAGACGGAAAGTGAAAGAAGAAGGGGGCTCTCTAAGTAGCTTAAGTGTTTTTTTGTCTTCATCTGTTGGGGATCAAAGCTGGCTCCTGCTATAAGCGCTTTCTCTCTCATGCGGAGGATTAGTAGGAGACAAACGCAGGTCCTCGCTGTCTCCCGCTGCAACGAGGAGGAGGAGGGGCCCCGTTCCCATGCCAGGACAGGTGGGCGGCTAAATGACACCTCATTCGGAAAATATCCGGTAAAGAATTGACCATGATATCCCCCCCACACACAAACCCTCCCCATGAAGGGTAAGTATGTTGGGGGAAGCCCTTGTTCAGCCAAGCTCGACTCCTGTCCGTCAGACAAATAACACATGAGATGAAACCCTGGAGAGGTGAACAAGTCCACGGTGACCACCATGGCTGCAGATCACCTCCTCCATTTCTTCAATTCCGCAAATGAACTCTTTGTGTTGCAGACGTACACACACACACATGTGGTGACACCGGCACGGCCTTCATGCCTATATTAGGCCGCCCTACTTGATATGGAACTAAAATAGAGCCGTGCAGCTGTCTTCCCCACCTGGCAGCGGCCGTGCCACACAGGTGACTCCTCCGTCAACACCACAACACACACTGTAAGCAGGAGCACAGTGTGTAACTGGG
This sequence comes from Macroramphosus scolopax, assembly GCA_901007825.1. NCBI lineage: Eukaryota > Metazoa > Chordata > Actinopteri > Syngnathiformes > Centriscidae > Macroramphosus > Macroramphosus scolopax. Next base: position 31,842 of record CAAKHC010016078.1, on the reverse strand, counting down.
AAGTATGAGGCACAGCCGTGGCTGAGAGATGCCAGAGGTAGTTCTCATTAATAGGGCTGTGCAGGCATTGTGACATTTCTCTGCCCTTTTCCTCCCGACATGATGTAGGCCTATCTGCCAAAACCTGCATGGTCACACAGTCCTAACCTTGTCTGACTATGAACAACATGCCTTCATCATAATAAACACTTTGGATCTCTGGCCAAGATATGTGTCATGGGACTGAGCCTGCAGGGTAGAGGGGTGATTTCCCCCTGGTGCCAAGAGGACTAAATATATTAGCCTTTATGGCACCCATAGGTGGCTTAGCCAGAAGAAGTCTGGTACTCTATGTAGCAAAACATTGCTGCCACAAATAAACTGAGTGCATACTTACTGTATAATCACACAACAACGTACAGCAGAACTCGGTATTCGATTTCCTCGGCATGGATCCCCAGACGGGTGGGAACTGAGACGGATCAGAATAAAACATAGTTATTTAAAAACCTGACTGCTCCAGCTACATTCTGTTGTTGTATTTCTCTAAGGTAGCAAATAAAGAATGTGATGATAAGAATGAACTTAAAGGAATAATGTGACATTTTGAGAAATGATTAGCTTTCTTTCTGAGGTTCAGGTCTGAAACCGATTGCAATATATGAACCTGGAACCTGGAGATGTTAGCTTAGCTTAGCATTAAAACTGGGAACAAGTGGAAACAGAAACATCCGGCTTTGCTGACAACAAATAGGCCTACAAGTACCTCAAAATCATGCTAACTAACATGTATTGTTTTATACCATCAGACAGAGCAGCGCTAACTGTTTCCTCACGCTTCCTCTCTTTATGCTAGGCTAAGCTAACTAGCCGCTGGCTGTATCTTCAAACTAAGCACACACACATTAGTATAATTGGTATAAATCTTCTCGCTTAACTCTCAGCAAGACCTTGAATATTCAAATTACCAAAAACTAGTCCTTTAACAGACTTTCAAACTGAAAGGGTGCGGTAAAATAAAAGCAACAAGCAACAGCAAAAATACAGCAAGTCTAAATACAGAAGCAATGGCTGGACAGTAATATGTTCTTCTAAAAGGAGCTTACAACAGGACATTTAAATGATAGTTTTTTTCTAAAAACATACTAGAAAGGCACCAAAAGAGTTCAGACCTAAAAAAAAATGTATTTTTCTCTGTTCGATGGATCTGCGCCACAATGTAATCACTCCGTCCTTGGCGCTCTGCTACACCCCCTGGTTTGGTGAAAATCCACCAGGTCACTTTTGCGTAATCAGACCAACAGCGGCTAAAATATAACTTGGCGGCGGGAGGAGACGTTATTTAACTGGATGATCCATGTTCTCTTGTACGAACAAAGGTTTATGGTTTGAATTCAAACTCGGACTGCAATAAATCTTCTGATGCAAAATTTAACCACATTTGAGCAAACAAACCGCAGAGGCAGGCGAAAAACAAACCCAAACCTTACCACACTTTAACAGTGTTGTTTCGGGGTTAGCGCTTGTAGTCGCGCCGGGTCAACACACATTTTTTCTGAGGTGACAAGCTGTGAGGCCGACATGTTCAGAGCTGTTTCACTTTTATACACAAACAAGCTCCTACTGTCATCACTCCATCCTTCAAATACCAAAGGGCCCCCGTAAGAGTTCTGTCTCAATGTTGGCCTCCAGTCAGGCCCCAGTGATCCCTCCAGGAGAGCACGTCCCCAAGGAAGGAACTTTTACTCTGTGCTGTACGGAGTCTTACATCCATGAGAAGTACATGCTGCTGGATGGAAAAGATCTGGTGTGTTGCCATGACTCACTCACAGAACGGTGCCCCTATTTGAAATGTGCCATCAGAGGGACAATAGCACTTTCCCCCCTCACGTCTTGTAACATTAGGGTTACATTACGCTTTTACTGACAGAGCCACGCACACTCCCTGATTGTATTTTACAACTGGTAGTCAATCTCTCACCATGTAAAGCTGCCTGACTGTGTGCGTTAGCGCGAGTTTTCTCACAGGTTATCACTCTCACAGCTGTTTTTTTTTTTTTCTCGTTCTCCGGCTGTAATTTAAGCTACTCTGTACTGATAATGGATTTAACAGGTTCCCTTTAACAACACTCACTGACCAGATGTGCTAAGCAGCCTCAGGGACAGACTGCGAAGTGTCACATCTTCATTTCATCTAAGGTGGTCTTCCATTTTCAACCTGGAGGCTGCGGCCCCGTCTCCTAATTACCCTTCAATTCCATGTCATATACCTCAGCTGACAGCTCTGATCCTGGCTCACCTGATCCTCGTCCACCGTCTGGCTTACCCACCTGAAAACTCCTCTGATCTCCCACCAAACACAGATTTGCATATAATCTAAAGAAAACTAAAATCAACTTTTATGTTAGTTCTCCAACGCTCTCTTATAGTCAATGTTACAGTATATTACACCTTTAAAGCTCATTAATTAATACGATAACATTAGATTTGGTTTTGATCTAAAGGGTTATGAGTTTATGGGTTGATTGTCCTGATCATATTCAAGACTCGAGGGACAAGATACAGCACGTTACTCCGTGTGTCTCAGCGGTGTTGGCAGACAGATCTCTTTGCTCAGTACAGAGTCAGCATGGCTGTTTCCCTCTCTTTCTAGGCTTCCAGCTAAGCTACGCTAATTGCCTCCCTGCTCCAGCTTCAGACATAATTACATTAGATGTCCCAAGCGTGTAATTTCTAAAAAAAAAGTCAAACTGAACATGTCTTTAGAACAGAAGTTGATGGTTTGAACAAAGATCCATGACTTGCTGTTTGCTAACGAGTTTGAGTAATCATTTGGTTTCTACCGCATTTCACCAAACAAACAAAATAATGAGGCTTCTGTTGTAACCGGCAGGAAATCCAGGCCAAGAATTCCTTTTTCCCTTTTCCGGGATATAACTCGCAGTCCAATTAGCAACTTGAGACATGAGAATGGCGCTTGAGTGAGAAACAACTTGTGCTCAGAACGAACCGATAAATCATCATTGGACAACAGCAGATGAGTCGGTTTTCCAGCCAATTCGTTCCTCTTCTTTTGCTCTCCACAGATTTTTACCTGCGTGGAACCAAACCAAACCGACAAATTGAAACCAGAAGGCTTCCAGTTCCAAAATGTGGCCCCTTGGTTACATAGTGTGTATTCTTATGCAGATCTCCATATATAGAATTTACTGCTGCCGATAAGTGGCCAAAAAACAGTTCAGGTTTAATGTGGCGGATTATTTGACAAATGGACGACTGCAGGATTCCTGAAATGTGATCACCAGCAGAGTTGTGGCAACTCTGGACCTTGAAGTGACATATTTGTCAGATTTATGAAACCTGCTCCATGAACGAGGATGATAAGTTACGGCATTTCTTCGCTCTTAACCTTTCCCAGATGTTCGAGTCAACAGAGATAAGAGGGTGGACGGAGTAGGTGCAGCGGCGAGATGGGAACACGGAGCTGAAGAGGAAGATTGAGGGGAACAGTGGGAGAAGGGGAACATGGAGGGGTTGGACGGGAGGGGAAAGAGGCTGTCACTGCCTCCAGGGGTGATGTGGGGGGGCCGGGGGTAAGAGAGAGATGGGGGTCTCTGCTGTCTGGGTGGTGGGACCACAGGGAATGACAGAATTATTAGGACTAGCATCTGACAGGAAATAAATACAGTGTGGGCAGAATGGCCAAGAGGCAGCCAGCTAGACATTGTTGAAAACTACAATAAAGTGGAGTATATAGGTTAAGATAACTTTTCATGGCGTGCTGCACCGGAGAATAGCTCGACCTTTGCTGCCTAGACTAAAAACAAATTATTTATTACTTCCAGAGGGCATTTTACAAATACTCGATTACCCATATGAGATGTTGCAGGAGAATTCCTCAGTTTTTTCATGAATAGTTGACTGAATAAAATTATTTGGTCTCGTAGCAAACACTGAAATAAGTTTGAGATCATTTGTATGTCTATATTAGTGTTGTTGGGGTTTACCGGTAGAGGTTGGATGTCGCCGTGGGTTACCTTTCGTCTTGTTATGTCTGGATTTGTTGTGATGTGTTGATTAACAGATGGAGCAGGAAGACAACTGGATACCCCAGTAGCTGCACCTCTCAAGGGTCATCCATCCTCCCTTGTCGTTTGTTCGAGGATATTTGAGAAGAGAAGAGGATGAATGGCACGGAGAACACAAAGAGAAAGGAGAGCTTTGAATCCTCTGCGTATATGTCATTGTCAGAGGTTTTGAATAGCACTGCTTCTACAATCCAGAGGATCAGCATGGAAGGACATTTTTCTCATCCTGCTGGGGACGTAACTCGGCCTGAATCCGTTTCAGTTTGCCTGGTTGCTTGGATCTGATGAAATACCGGGTGATGCCAACGAAAAATTGTACAAGAGCCTCTTTCAGGGAAATGGACACATATCTGACTGTGTTAGCACTTTAACAGGCTTGAATGTCAGTGGCATATATAAACTCTTAGTAGCTTCAGGCTGAATAGATCTGTTTCCCTTTTTGGGTATCAACGTCTCCCAATGTCTCCGCAATTAGGAAAGCAAATGACTGTGCTAATTGTTCCTGGCCAGGAGATCCGGATATGACGATATCCGAATTTGTTACGCTACCTCGCTCAAGAAACAGAAAGCTCTGTTGATCAGGTACCTCACATAGACAATAAAATGGGTGGCGGTGGGAGCAGTGTCAGGTACAGGTGAGAAAGCCATTCTGGAGGTAATTAGAGGCTGAAGTCTTATTACCTCCAAATATTAGGTTATTAACAGCGTTGGTTTTTATCTGTTTGCAGGATGAGGAAAAAATGAATTGGCCAGTTTTCACCGGAATTGGTGGAGGGCTGCGGTATGGGTCTGGGCTCTCCGAGTGCCCGTCTGTCAAACTAGTCGATCCTGAGTGGAACTCCTGGAGGAAGCTTCTGACATTGCGATCCGTAAACACACCACAAGCTTATAAAACTATACTTCGGTTCCTTCATGAACAGCTCAATTTTGACAACGCAAATTGAGACACATAATACAAACTCAACCCCACACTTAGGCCATGTCCACACGGAGACGGAACCGATCGTTTTCGTTTTCATTTCGTTTTCATTTCGTATTCGTCTCCAGAAATATGTGCGTCCAAACGAAACCACTGAAAACGCTGTAATGCTGCCACAAACTACACTAAAAACAGAGAAGAAGAATGGAGCATGCGCAACCCGCACCCGTGCGATGAACAAACACACGAAGAAGACGAATGGCGGAAGATACAAACAAACAGACGAAGAATGACGGAAGATACCGCGGTGTATTGAAGAACATGTTGTAGCTGTTCTCCATGTCCATATGTTGTTGACTGTGGTAGTGGAGCAGCAGTATATTTTAAATTTCTCCGTCGTGAGACATTAAAGGTTTTTCTGATTCTCATATTTTGCTGTAAAAGCCCGATCAAGCTCAATAGCTTCTGAAGCACGAACGCAGGTTGTTGGCTGGGTTAGCGCATGCGGGTTGAAGGAGAGGTGGGCTATGACGTAATCGTTTCAGGAAAGATGCGTATTGGCTTGTACAGACGGAGACGCAAGGGTGGCGTTTTCGGATTTATTCACTCTGGGACCCGTTTTCAGAAAGATGCGTTTTCAGGCTCCCAAAACGCGTTTCCGTGTGGACGAAACGTCAAACGATCAAATACTTATGCGGATTCACCCGAATTCGTCTCCGTGTGGACATG
>CAAKHC010016077.1:0-10650 GCA_901007825.1 Macroramphosus scolopax | reverse complement strand
GACCGTAACACGGACAGCTGCCCCTTTGGATTGCCGATGTGCGGTCGCAGGCCGCGGCGCTCACGTTCAACACAACACAACATGAATCACTTCAACCCAAACACCTGAGAAAACAAGGTTGGAAAATAACGTGACTTTCTTTGAAGACTCAGCTTCCTTCAGAATACATAAGAGGCTTATTATGAAATCTTCTCACTGCTGCGGTTTGGTTTGTTATGCACGATCAGGTGTTTATTCATTAGACAGAGAAACATTCAAATATAGTGGAGATCAAGCTTGTCCTTCTTTTCACGCCTCCAGACAGTAAAACAAATTACTTTTTTTTTAATTTTTAATCCTTTGATTTCAAAGTTCAACTCGCTCAAAATATTCTTCGCTACCTTGCCTTCATTTAAACATTTTAAAAAACGCAGGGAGAGAAAAAAAAAAGACATAAATAAATAAATCTCTGCAGTTCATCTGAAAACAAGGGAGTTCCTGAAAACCTGGCTTTTTGTAGATAAGACTCGTTCATGTGATAGCGGTCTGTTTGCCCGATGCTTTCCATCCACATCCCTCTATCTCCTCATCTATTCCCCTGAAGATGAAAGAAAACAGTTTGCAGCTACTTACTGGGACCCTGCAACACATTAGTGGCTGTTGCCACAGCCTTCAAAGAGTGTGTGCGTGTGTGCGTGTGTGTGCTGGTGTGTGTGCGCGTAAAAACAGAGACAAAGTGAGACCGAGAGCGTTGACTTGTGTGCATATATACATGTGTGTTTAGGAGCCGCCGGGCCCCGTGAGTCTGGGTGTGTGTGTCGGTGTGTGCGTGTGTGTGTGCTCGCTGACATTCTAAAGAGGTGTAAGGTGAAGGTTCATGTCAACCCGACTCAGCTGTCACCCCCTGAGCTCTTTATAAAATCCCTCACAGCTCTTTCAGCTGCTGTTTGAACATCATCAATCTGGCAAAGCCTGTAAACCTTGAGGCTGTGGCGGCTTTCACAGACACACTGCTATGTATTTTTTTTTTTTTTTTACCCCGTGACTAAAATTTTAAGACATTTTTCAAACTTTTAACATGTTGGAAAAAATCTCAATTATAGCAACAGAAGCACCGGGCGAGGTCACACCAACGTGGGAACTTTCACTTGTGAACTCTGCTGTGCTGAGTGTTTCCCAGGAGTGTTGCATGGTGGCTGATCGATGGATCTGTTGTTGATGTTATGTAAAGAAAACTACGATGAGTCATCAGGACTATTAGATCAGGTCCGTTATAACGGGAACTCAGACATTCATCAAACCACACGCCTGGTGAGCTGATGAGGCTCCAGTACAGTTAAATTACAGCCACCAAAATGACTGTTAAATAACATACTTTCAAACTGATTCATCAAAAACTGAACATTGGTACAAAGTTTCCAAAGTCTCGGTGGGTCTCTGTGAATCAGAGGTGAATACTTTACGGAGCCGTCATTGGACTGTCATAAGTGCTCCGCTTCAATGTCAGATTCTCTAACAAATTCTCTCCGACTTTAATTGTGCAACAAAAGCACGAGTCAAACCGGGTTCACGGTTTCAGCATCCGCAGGAAATATCTATACTGAATAACGAGCGCGACGTCTTTTGAGAAGCAGTTGCAATCTTACAAAAGCATTTTCTGAATCTCATCAGCGGCATCTGCATTCATAAGATCCTTCTGTTTATTTAGTCTTTCAGAGAGGTACTCGAATGGAGCTTTGGAGTGATGGACACGGTGCTGCTTCAGGTGTTCAGGACACCGTTATCTGCCATCAATGATCATTTCACTCCCTTTAATGTAGAACAGTAAAACAGTGTCAGCATGTTTAACAATGTGTTGCACACTACTGTCCGATCATCCAGTTTTGAGAGGAATTGCGAAACAGGAAAAAGAAGGGCGAGAAAAAAGTACTGAGAAAATCTGCGTCACACCAGCCTAAAGGGTTGAAAGACAATAGCGAATCTAGATGCACTGCAGCGATCGAGATGAAGTGCAGGGCTTGTGATCCCCCTTTCTTTTACTTTCTCGTTGCCACCTGAGTTCGCAGCCAGGAGGGAGCCTGGCCTGCGGCGGCCTACCAGACAGCCAGTGGTCTGCAGAGCGACCTTTAAATCAAGGGCCAGCCCTGACCTGACTGGTGTTCAAGCATGCCAGTGGCTAGAGGAGTCCTTGAGCAGGGGAACATGCCATGGTGGGGTTTCCCAACTGAGTGATATAACCTGCCCAAATATGGACACCTCTCCTTGTGCGGAGCAGAGCATCATTCATTATTAAACACTCTTGATGCACTTGTATATGTATTTGAACTGCTTCTATTATATGGATTTTTGCAAACCTTTTGACCCTTATTTAACAAGCTAAGAAACAGTTGTGATAAATAATCTCTTTCTCATGGCCATGAAGACAGCCGATTTGAAACACACGATACGATACAAAGCAGGAGATCACAAACGTACGGAAGAAAAGAAGAAAAGCAACTGCCCACACATCGGAAGAAGAAGAAGAGCTTGCATGCACACAGATAATGGACCACACAGAAATAGTCAAAAGTAGTGTAGCAGGCAGAGTTTGTGGTAAAGACGCCTGTAAACAAGAGTCGAAGCAACAGAGGCGACACAACTCAAACTGACGGTTGAGCAAGAAAGAATATCTCAAATTTCAAGTGCATAAAAAAGGCATGTCACCCAGAGCGGCCCAGTGGCTGCTGATAGTCATTCGTGATGCAAACAGATTAGTCAAAGTGGCCTGTTTTTTTTGGCACACAGTCGGTGAGACAGTGATGAATGAAATCCCATCATCTTACCCCGACACCACCTCATCGCCGCCGTGATGGTTTATCACTCTCACAGTGCAGAGTGAGGCGTGCAGCCGTGGAGCTGTGAGCAGGATTAGCTGGGTTGCAACAGAATGATCACCTGTGCAAACGTGTTGGTTTCAAGTGGATCCAAACTTAACAACATAGTAATTTACCTGCTTCTCTTCCACTCACATACTGTACACATGTTTGGCCTCTTCAGTCTCAGAGCCAGATCGAGGGCACGCCAACAACAACTTAGTTTTTTTGTGCTCCAGAAAACAACGCCCGAAGACTGAAATGGAAACTGATGGCACGCCTGGTGAGTCAGTTCTACTATTGTTGAAGATGTGTCTACCTCCTTGAGCTCAGTGTCGAGTGGAAGGAAACTCAATTTTTTTGATCTGCATGGCAACATACAAGCAGCAGGAAAACGAGTGGCCTTCAGCACACATCACAGGCAGGGTGGGCAGGTTTGTACAGTGCAGGCCATTGTGATGAAAGGAATGTGCGATGGTTGTATAAGGTTTAACACAGAGGTTTCTCCTCTTCCCGATATCATTGTGAAATATATCTAGACATATATCTAGACATCACATGCATCCACACAAATGTCAGGTGGAAATATGTGGACCAATCGGGAAGACTCATCCCAGCTGTTTATGCCACCATCCTTTGTTTTTACCTTCCTACTATACCTGGAGAGATATACATGGGGTCTACTGCAGCCTGGATATCATCTAATTGGTGTTAATGTCAGGGGAAGAGAGTTGAAACATGCACCACACGGTGGAGTCTGGGATGAGTCATGACTTCATGGCATTTGTTGGACTGGGTGAAGCTCGCTGTTAAATTATGTTGCAGCACCACAAAAATAGTATAATGACTTTGTCTCTATATACAGGAAATGTATCAGATAGGCCTTCATCAACAATAAAAGCAGCAAAGCATTAAATGTAGTCGCACTTATCTCTGGTGATGATTCCTTTTTTTTTTTACTGCTGCTGCATTTGAAGAAGCTCCAGAGCTCGGTTATGTTTGTTGTGTCCACAGATAGCAGCAGCGTTCAGTCTGCAGAAAGAGACAAGCTGCTGGTTGCAATTACAACGGCACCCGGTGCCATACTCACATCCCCGTGCTTGCTTGAGGGGCTTGTTCTCCCATGTGCTGATGTCCCATTAGCTTGAACACGCGTCCTCTGAAACAGACATTCAATACCTCTATATCTTAAACAAGGAAATGAGATTGCAAAGACCGGACCGACTGGCACACCGCTACATCTACGAGAGGTGATGATAGCCTGGAGTTGAGAAAAGTCACCAATTTAATATTGATCTGCTTACCAGGGCAGATGAAGAGTATTGAGGCAGAAGAAATAAGACACATCTTGATATCAACTGTCAAATATCATCACCCCAGAGCAATACACCGATCCATTTCTAATCTCCCGCAGTGCTCACCTGCTGCCTAAGTTAAGGTTTCGTTGGGCTGATATTAAACTGGTATAATAATAACTGACCGTTCAGTTTTCAGTGGTGCAGACAAAATATGACAGAATAAAAAATACCTCATTGAAATTGTTCCCTCTTTAGCGTATCAAGATCATTGAGGGAGGATACTGTATGTCAGGCTTCTAGTTGTTGGTGATACCTCTTCTATTATTGGCTGACAAAAGGCTACATACAGTATATTCCCATAATCTGACCCAGAACATGAATGATTTCATGTGCACCTCTAGAAATTGCCTTTGGCATTCTGTAGTCAAGGTGATGGAGAGAACCAATAAATGGTTGCACCAGCCATGATCACTGCCTGCTGTGCATTGCACATCTCGAAACATGAAGACACATGTTTAATGAAAGTCTATGGAGGTTTATATCGAGAGAAGTCCGTCTCCTTAACCGAATGAATCCAAGATGATACATTGTGCACAAACAATTCTTACAATTTCTACCTGGACTGTAGAATTAAACACGGAGCAATGCAAGTTTCTGATTGTGTCCTTATGGTTGAGATCTGAAAAGCATCAGAGGACTTTTAGATATGAAGCTTTTGTAGGACAGCGGGTATCAAATAATCTCATACGTCAGACATCATGAGTAAGATGCTCTGAATCTGATACGTTCTCATCACATCCCCCTCTCATGTATTTCCTAGCAAGCAAAGACAATATAAGTTCAGCAGTCACCGAAACAGGGGAGAAAAGCTTTTTTTAAACCTATTAAATGATGCATAACATTGTGATTAATTCAGAGCATCTTCACACACTTGATTTGAGGTGAAGCAGGGAGCAGTTGTTTGGTCCACATCACAGTTTGTTTCCTGCATTCGTACCAACCCAAACAAAGTGCACCGAGGGGCCGAGCCCTCCGAGGCTCGGTTCAACTGCTCTAAACAAGGCTGGTGTGAAAGCATCCTAAGTGTGTCTATTAAAATATACGCAGAGGACAAGTTCGGCTTGGAAACAGGCATTTTTTGGAGAAGTAATGAAATGTTTGACCCCATGTATTAATGACAACACAGCGCAGAGGGCCTGTGCTGAAAGGGGAGGAAGGACACGACTGACGCATTAATGGACGGAGAAAATGAGGGAGGATATTAGTGAGTGAGGAACCAAGGGAACGTGGAAGAAATAAAGGTGGAGGGAAAATGGACAAAGGAATGAAAGGGAAGAAAACCGTGATCCAGGGAGAATGAAGCACCTTAGAGTGGTGCCAGAAATATTCCCTCCATTAAAAATAGACCCCTGGCACTCTGGCCTGCATCTTGGTCCCTCTCTCCTCATCATCTAATATGTGTCTTAAAAGTAATTTACAGCAACATATGAGGCGAGACATCAAAAGTGCATTTAGCAGATAAAGATGCCATTGCTGACAGAAGTAGCCTGGAGCAAGATTACAGCTCTGTATTCTCTCTCTCTCTCTCTCTCTCTCTCTCTCTCTCTCTCTCTCTCTCTCTCTGTTTTCTCTCCCCCACCTCCACCCTCATCATCGTCTTTCACTCCAATCGCCAACTCATCCTCCTCCACCTTTGCTCTATCCTCTTGTCCATCCTTACTTCCATGCCCATTTCCCCACCCGCCACCTCCTACTCAACCCCACCCCCGGCTGTCATCCCGATTTCACGTCCGTTTAAAGGAAAAACATTCAGAAGAACCCCCGTACGATATTTTTCCGTAATACATTCGCCTCATTCAAGCTGCATGTTCTGTGGCGTGAAGCAGCTTTGGCGCCACTACAGTGCCTGAACATTAGGCCATTGTCTCACAGAGGCTTAGCTCCTCCACAATGCCTCAGTTTTTTAAGACTCTTAAATGACTCAACAAGGGATCACATCCCAGACCTCTTATAACCAGTCCGCTGATCTGTCGCCTTCCGCTCACATTTAAACATCAGTCCCTTGTTTTTCTTGCCTTTCCTAATGCAGTCTGTCATTCATCTCCCTCCCTGTAACTCCACCATCCATCTTCAACAGTTATTCTCTGAATTTCCAGTGTTTCTCACCATCTCAGTCCATCTTTTGTCATGTCGGAGGTGGGAGAGGACAAAAGGAGGCTCGGCCTCATTGATTGTGTCCGTGTCTCCAGGCGCCCCTGTTGGTTTTTCGGCGATGTATGCGCAGCAGTTCAAAGTGTCAAAGGGCTGAGTGAGGTTGAATATCGATCGGCTTGGTGATTAATACATTTCGAAAGTCCCATTATGTGGCAATGACACCATTAGCACTTCTTCAGGAGATCATATTGCTGCCATCAACCTGCGGAGTGTGATACATCGACTACATCTGCAGTTAGACACGTTTGGTTTTTAACAGCTGATTAACACAATGATGATAGAAATAATGAAGTGAGAAAGCGTGGAGACACCTTTTATATAAGCGTATCAAACTGATGCTATTTCAGCCACAATTCCTCACTTACATTGTAAATGATCAAGTTCTCCTATAACACACTGAATCGTTTTAGACTAAATCACCCTTCACCTCGTTATGAGACGCTCAATGCAACCCTGACGAAGTTTGTTCGGAAACTTAACCAGACCTCAACCAGAGTGTTAATTGTTATGTAATATAGAGTTTTAATGGGCGAGATCACAACTGACGGTGATGCCCGGATGCATGTTAGGTGCTTGTCACAGTCCGGGATGTTAACATGAGGTATTTGCATCTTCCACAGATACTAAAGGGCGAGTGGTGCATCAGTAACAGATGCAAGTGGTGGTGAGAAAGCTTTGTTATTTGACATGGAGGGAGGAGAAGGTGTTGGATGTATCTTCATGGAGTAAAACTCCTCCCATCACTGTTCACATTCAGGGAACAACTGTATGTATTTCAATGACCCTGCAAAAAGACGTATGTATCGTCCGTATCCACCATTGTTTATCTCTCTCTTCTCCTTTGTCTTCCTGTGAGCGGTGGTTCACAGCTCCACACCCGTCTCCCAACCCAAACAAGCTGCCATCGCTCAGTGTTTGGTCGGCGCCCTGTTTGTCGAAAAAGGGATTTGGGGAAGAGAAAACATATTGATCTACAAAGAGTCAACCGAGAGAGAGAGACAGGAGAAATCTTTGGCGGTAGTTTTTACAGCCTTTTAACAACACGCCCTGAGGAAACCCACAAGACAACTCTAAACGGAAACAAAAAAACCTTTTGTGTTGCAGATCCTTCGCATTATATCTCAAAATGGATTTCTTTTATTCAGCCGATTTTACTTCTGAATTAGAGGAAAATGGAGTGCCCAAATAGAAATATGAAGTACTGTATTGGAAGAGTCACATGAAAGATAAGCGAGAGAAAGGAATGAAGGTGGTGTCGGGGGGGATAAAAGGAGAAAAGGAGACAGGCGGCTTTTTGTTGGTGTCAACATCATTTGGAAAAGTGATAGAAATCTAACTCTGCCTTGCCCACTTATCTCCACAGTCTGAGATGTTGTTTTCACTTTTGACAGCACTGAAAGTGTTTGTGCTTCTCAGTGTGTGTAATTATATGCTAAATTTATTTACATGCACGTGTGTGCCCATGACATCCCCGACCGAACGTGTGGTGTGTGCGTGTGCGTGTGTGTGTGTGTATTTGTGTGCAAACAGATAAGCAGGCTTTGAGCATCTGAGATATGTCAGAAATCTAACGTAGGCTTGATGCCCTCGCCGCGTGATCAAAGAATATGGGGCTTCTTTCATTACCTTTGACGAAGGAACACATTTGGATGTTTGCCTGCCTCTCTCACTCTGCCTGAAGGGAGAGAAGAGTGTTGGTTATCAGTGAAACGCTGAGCATCTGAGAAGCCTTTTAACAAGGTGGAAAAGCAGTGGCTGCTTTGGAATTCAGGAATCAGGAAGGCAGGGGAGCTGCACTGCTGATTCACGCTAATTTAAGGAAAAGGGTGGGTTTTCCTTATAGGTTGTTTCTTTGGAAAGTAGGTTGCTTTGGCACCGTTCCTTTTGAAAGGACGTACAGCAACTCCTCAAAATACTCTAAAGCACAACTTGTTCAGTGATAGGAATCGGAGATGGGTGATGTATTTTTGAGCAGAGCAGATTTTCGCGGCGTATTGAGAGGCTGACTTCACGCCAGAGATTATTACATCTGAAAGAAATGCCTACCAGCCGGAGGGATGCTCCTCTGTGAGTGACCCTCCTCTTTACCCTCTGCACGGAAGAAGAAAAAACATCTAAGGTATTCATGAAAAGGATGTTATAATTCCTGTGTCGTAACATTTGATGGAATCAATGCTTAAATATCAATGACACAAGCTTTTAACCTAAGCTTGTTGCACTGTGTCATGTGGAGGAGGAGCTTTCTTCTACCATTTCTCATTTCATACAGAGGCTCTTATTCCCAAAGAGAAATAAATTGGATTCATTCTTTGGCACCTTCGGAGAATGTGATGTCTTCATGGATGTTTAACACGTCATTCATGTCAAAATTCATCAGTTATGCACTATTTACAACCATAATAAATCAGTTAACTGCTTAAAGGTACAATTTCTGGAGGGCACCCCAGATTTATTTCACACTCCAAACCAGTAGGGGGCAGCATATTGCAAAAACGTTGACAAATAAATGACAACTTGCTAAACATGTGCCAAAGGGTGATTACGAAATTAGTTGAGATGAGAGATTTTTTGCAGCAGTGACAGAACCATGACAGATATTTTAGGGAGAATATTTTCAGTTTATTACGAACTTGTGGCTGTTGAAACTGTTTTGTCCGTCCAAGAGATGAAGACATCTGTGATCGAAGAGGACAAACCCCCCTCGCCCTCTGATTGGCTACAGACGTTTGTTACGTGCTTACAACTCCTGAGGGTCACTCAAACTTTATATAGTCTGATAAGTTCTACGATTTTTATTAAATAGAATCAGAATCGGGTTTATTGCCAAGGAAAGATTATCACAATACGAGGACTTTTTCTTGGTGCATTGATGCTAACAATCAACATAAAGGCAGGAAGAGCATAAATAAAGAGCAACATGAGGTATAAAAATACAAGTACTGATAAGAGTCCAGGCACTAATAAATGTCAAGTACTGAATGATACAAAATATTGAAGTGAAATGGTAAAAAAATAACAAGTAGAATGGCTTAAAACTAAAATAGATTTTTTACAATGCTGAGATATGGAGGATGTGACATCAAGCAGGTGATCTGCAGGCATAGGACTTGCAATCTACTCGTAGACCGCATTAACGTATAGGGAACTCCTGGACCAGCACCGGCTTGTTCAATTGCTTACAAATAGTCCCTTTAACAAGCAAACATGGAACAAATTTGTGTAAAAACCCGCATTAAGAGCTACAGTATTTGTTTTCACGTCAAGGCGAGAATGTGCTATCTCGGTGATTAAGTGTTCCCGAGCTATGAAAGTAACAGATAAATAAGGCATAATGTACTGTGCAGCTCACGCTGACACTCTTCAATTAAAAAGCAGCGCACACAGTATAACGACTCTGTTTCCACAAAAAACAACAACAAATCAAACTAATTAGCTTTCTGCACATTTTCTTAAGAACCTGTCAGTAACAACTGTATGAAAAGGCTGAAAAAGCAGCAGTAAATGAGATCCCGAGCCATGAAGGTTGCAGTGGATTTTGCAGTCTGTAAAGCAGAGTGTTTTAGCTGTAACATCTCTTTTCTGATTAATGATTTAATACTTTTTAAATAAGACTACAGAGAAGTAGAAGGGAAAATAAAGGGAAGAGGGGAAAGAGAAAGAAGACGGGCCACCATTGATGGAAATCATCACTCACCTCTTATTCTTGTCTACTACATTTATTTTTTTTATCATTAACACAGGTTGACATATTTACCAACAAAGGGTCTAAATGAGAACCAGCGCAGTCACATTTGCATGGACACCAAGAACTTGCTTTGTAATTAATGCAACACGTTGGCAATAACCCTGCGGGCTGCACTGCCTTGCAGCACTTAAGCTGTGATGCAATTGACAAGTTTTTTGGGCAATGTCACATGTTTCCTGGGAAAAGAAATTGAAATGGGAAGAGATTGAAATCAACGGCAAGAAGTTAACGGGACAATATATATTGTTTTTCTGTCCTTATGTTCAAATGATTTCCTCAGGCAGCAGTTTTCAACTCCGCAATTTACTAAACACAAAAAGACGGACTTAAGTTAGTCAATACAAACAAGTTAACGATGAAAGAGATACTAATTGGTTTATGTGCCCTCTTTGCTGAAGACGTTCAGCAAATACACACTGATGTTGAACGGAACCTCAAAGATGAATTTGAATGTATATGCAGGTCTGTTCTTCTGGGGTCACACTTTACTTTAGTGTTCTATATAACAGCATGCATGCAGCATATGACCATCTCCGTTAGCATCTCCCACCCAGGATTGTGT
>CAAKHC010016076.1:30566-50842 GCA_901007825.1 Macroramphosus scolopax | reverse complement strand
ACCAAAGAAACTTAAGATCGTAGATTTGCTTTCACCTTCAACTGATTATCCAACAATGGGTACGACAGCTTCCTCCTACGTACTGAATAGCACAGTGTTCTTGTGTGTGTGTGTGTGTGTGTGTGTGTGTGTGTGTTTCCAGTCACAGAGATCTGAAGCCAGAGAATCTTCTCCTGGATGAGAAGAACAACATCAGGATAGCAGACTTCGGCATGGCCTCGCTGCAGGTCGGGGACAGTCTGCTGGAAACAAGCTGTGGGTGAGAAATACAACATGTCTGCCTCTCTTTAATACAATCTTATAGGTAGTAATTATTATTGTCTTTATTTATAATAAGATGATATATTTACTGTATTCTAGATCATCTCTAAAGATGATACACGTGTTCAGAGAATGTGAGATACTCAGAGTTAGACTTCTGTTACCTTTGTTCATTTAAAAAAAGGTTGAATCAATTTCAAATTGAAGCTGACAAATGTATCTAATAATTTCTAGTAGTGGTTTTACTGACACCAGGATCCACCTAGAATGTCCCATTCAGAGGATTTGAACATCTTCTCCAAGCTGTATTATTCCTCTTTATGTAATAGATGGAATGAGCCCTAACCCGGGATTAAAACCTCCACCAGGATTTATTCAGTCTCTTCTATAGAAAACAGCTTTTGTTCCCAGTTTTGTACAATGCTGGAATGTATTTTACATCAGTCAGCACACATGAACTCAGGACGGCCTTTATCTGTGTGTGTGTTTGCATCTTGTTAGATACACACCGACACACAGGAGATACACATTTACACTGCACAACTACAGTACAAGAGTACAGTACAACACTACAGAACAACACTACAGTACAACACTACAATACAACACTACACTACAGTACAACACTACAGTACAGTACAAGAGTACAACAAGAATCATGTCAACACTCTTTTCTTTACAGATCCCCACATTACGCCTGCCCAGAGGTCATAAGGGTAAGTTTCTTCCCTCTGTGTGTGTGTGTGTGTGTGTGTGTGTGTGTGTGTGTGTGTGTGTGTGTGTGTGTGTGTGTGTGTGTGTGTGTGTGTGTGTGTGTGTGTGTGTGTATGTGTCTAATGTCCCACCGCTGGTGTGTTTCAGGGGGAGAAGTACGATGGTCGCCGGGCGGACGTCTGGAGTTGTGGCGTCATCCTATTCGCTCTTCTTGTTGTAAGTCGTCTGTTTTATCACTTCTCTCCTTTAAATTTCTCTCTTTCCGCGTTTCTGTTCTTATTTATTTTTTAATTTCCTTTCAGAATTAAATCACTCACTGTGCTATTTGATCATGTTTCATTATTTCCACTGACACACAGACAGCAGCAGATGATCATTAAAGACCCTGTGAAGGTTCTGATCCTTCATGATGCTGCAGAGGAATGTTGGGATTCTTTCCTTTAACTAGTGGAAGAAGCACAAGGAATGAACTGAACACTGTGTGTGTCTCTTCTTGTCTTCTACCAACCATCTGAACCTCCTTCCTCCTCCTGTTTCTATCCATCCCACCACCGTCTCTTCCCAGGGTGCTTTGCCTTTTGATCACGACAACCTGCGGCAGCTTCTAGAGAAAGTGAAGAGTGGGGTTTTCCACATGCCCCACTTTATCCCACCAGACTGTCAAGCACTGCTCAAAGGAATGATAGAAGTCAACTCTGACAAGAGACTCACGGTGAGACCGGGGGGCCGTGGGGGCGATGGAGGGGGAGGAGCTCTAACAGACCTGTTACTTATACTGATGAATTAGAACATGTAAACTTGACCCACTTGACACCGACTTCAGGAATCAAAGAGCTTAACAATCATCGTAGAAGCTGCTGAGTAACACATCACCATGTTGGTAATTACTTTCTCGGGTTCCTGGTTTCAAACCGGCGACATGTTAATGTGAGGAAGACTCTGATCCTACAATCCTGTTTATACGACTTGCTGCTGTTTCTTTATGTCAATGCCAACAACAAGGATCATCAGACAGCTTCAGGCTCAGAGTGTGTTCACGTCTCCGGTAACGTCGTAGCAGCAGCTTTGTTTCTTGTTAACATCCTCTGTTTCTACCAAACGGCTCCCGGAGTGTGTGAATCTTAAAACGCTGACTTGCTGTTTCTGTGTGTGTCCGGGGGGAAATTAGTTTTTGTGAAAAATGACTTTACGGCCGCTGCACATCAGGCATGATGTCAAATATTGACCTATTTTTAAAACGCAGGTGACCACAGACACAATGACAGATTATACTCATGTTTAATATTTGAAGAAGAACAAATCAGCCGATGATTCAGTCATATATAATAAATCATGTCAGAATGTTGATTCCAGGACAGAAACTCACAAGATCAAACGTAACTAAACGAAATAAAATGTGAATGTAGACTCGCAATTAATGGACGAATCAACAAGACAATCTTCAGATTAATCGATGACGAATATATCATGCGTATCAATCCTTAAAAATCTTTTATTTCTCCTCCGTCTCTCCTGGTCTTCAAACCTCCAGCCTGTTACATGATGCCGTCTGTAAGTTGAGTTCGTCCAGACGACACTCGGGCTGAGCTGTTGCTGGATGGCAGGAACAGAGACAAGACATCCACGATTGTTCTATTTTTGTAAAGAACATTTATCGAAGTTACTCAAAGACCAAGTTGTGGTAAGAAGAAAGAAGGATGAAGATCTGAGGGTGAAAGAGACGAGGACGTCATGTTAGTCATCTGAACTAATCAGGATGTTGTGACAGCTACAATTACTAAATACGAACTACCAGATAAGTCTAATGGAGGATCAGAGGTGATCTGTGGTTGTCCAGTTCTAACAGACCTGAGCAGCTTCCAGGAGTCGACCAACGGTAGTCGTCAGTTAAAGTTACCGAATATGAAAGCAGCAGATTGTCTGTGAATACCTGTGTGGGGCCCTGATGTTCGCAGCTGCTTTGGTGTACAGATCCAGAGTGTTGGATGGATGGAGGAGGCCCCTCCTGACGGCCAGGGTTCATCTGACGCTGCTGAATGGAGCTGGTTGTTTCCTACAGAGTAACAAGTTGTGCACTGCGTTTGTTGGTGTCACCAAACCAAGTGTTGGTGCTGGTGAACAGGGTCAGTCCTCTGGTCCAGGAGATGAGGGGTCTTTATCTTCATCCCTGCTGCTTTCAGGATATTGTTTGGATGCTCAGGGATTTTATTAGAAAAGAAGGTGGTTCTGCCACCAGCTTATAGTGGGCCTGTTATACTGTCATAAATATATTGTTATATGTCAAATGTTAAAAAACTTTCAACCCTAAAGGATAACTTTGTTGTTAAATAGATCTTCTCCACCGACGGATAAATGGCATGTAAAAATAAGGAGGTAAACATATGTGATGTCAAATCCAGAGCAGGAGCAGCTCCGGAGCTGAGGCTGAGTTGTAAATGGAACCGTGGTTGCGAGGCAGAAAGATAGAGACAATTGTGCTAATGAGTTTCACAAGTTGCCGTTAAATAAAGGCAGCGAGAGAGAGAGAAAGTCTGGTCACTGAGTCAGTCAGCTACAACGGAGAGGATTTAATCAACGCTGTGGATTCGTCTGATGAACTGTTGATTAATGGAGCCTGAAACCAGGTCAGACAGTCTCTCTCTCTCTCTCTCTCTCTCTCTCTCTCTCTCTCTCTCTCTCTCTCTCTCTCTCTCTCTCTCTCTCCCCCTCTCTCTCTCTGCTGTCTGTCTGCCAGTTGCCTCCATGGAAACTACCCACCACACAATGACACTGATTCCAATCCTGTTCAAAAATACTCCTAATTGTTGTTTAACAAGCACGAACATCAGGGACTAAACTGAGACATCTCCAATTGCCTTTTTCCTGAGAATCAGAATCAGAATCAGATGGTGTTGAAGGTGTTGTTCCTGCTCTGTGCTGCAGTAAGTCGGGTCCAACTTGCAGCTGCTGCTGGTTTCCTCTCTGCAGATGTACAGATCCACTGCTCACATCAGGCCCACTTCTTACACACTGGCAAAACTGCAGCTGCTCCACTTCTCCACCCCAAAAATATGCAGTATTGGTGCAATGGCTCCCGCTGTCTGCAGCCCTGATGTCCAACCGGGACTTCAACAGAGTTTGTAGATGTGGTAAATGCATATGGGAATTAGATGCAAAGCTGATTTGGTTGCTTCAGCCTTCAATGAGGCAAATTATTAGTTTGAGTCTCTTTTTTATTCACACAGGATTAGTTGGGCATCATAGTCGCCCTGTGTCCTTGTTCACATGTGCTTTAATATCGTTTCTGTTTCATGTATTACAGCTAGAAGCAATCCAGATACATCCCTGGTACCAGTAAGTATCCTTTACTGCCTCTGTGTGATGACTTCTATGTGCCAAAGGGTCTTGATGTGATTGTTGGAGGTTCTTGGTCTCAATAAATAAAGCTTAACTAACGGACCAAACAAGGAGACGTTTGTTTGCAGATTTACAAAATGCATTAAGGGAGGGTCAGCAGCAACATTTTCAGGAAGCAATACCGGACACACGTGGTTCATGTCTGACCCATCGGCTAACATCAGACCTCTGACATCCTCCCACCAGGGGGGGTCGTAATGAGCCCTGCCCAGAGCAGCCACCGCCTCGCCGGGTGTGTGTGAAGAGGATCCTGTCCTTGACCGATCTGGACCCCGACGTACTGGAGAGCATGTACTCTTTAGGCTGCTTCAGGGATCGGGTCAAACTCACGCAGGACCTTACAAGTGAGGAGTGAGTAAATATAATCCATCCAACACCTCCACTTTGTTAGCATGGCAACACGTCAACGTGCACCACTGAACAGCAAATATACAGTCATGTACGGTAAAAAGAGTTAATGAATTGATCAGTTTACGGTTTGTTTCATATTCCACTAGATCACATTATAATTGTTCCACAGCTGCTGTGACTCTCATCAACATACAATACAATGTTTGCTCATTTACTTTGTGGGCTAATTAGCTGTGCAACAAATCAAATCTGTCAAAATGATGAACTCAAGCTTCAATTCTGAAAGACTTCAACAAAGTCTAAAACTACTTTTCACGCTGAATAAGACACAAATATCCATATTTATAGTTTTGTTCCTGCATCTATTGTTGTTGCACTCACGCCACCACTGTGAGTAATGAGGGTTAGAATACAGCAGGAACGAGGAGGATGTAGAAATGAGACACGTCAGCACGTCACCGTCAACTGGAAATAAGAACCAAATGTAAAAACATCCTTCTCTTCTTTTGCTGTTTGTAAGCTTTCGTTTTTATTTCTCAATGCATCTTTCACCAGAGAGAACCAGGAGAAGATGATCTACTACCTCCTGTTGGATAGAAAGGAGCGATACCCCAGCTGTGAGGATGAAGATCTGCCCCCCAGGAATGACGTCGGTAAGGACCATTGTCTTTAACCCTTCGTTGGTCCGACCACACCGACCGGACGAGAAGCTCGATTGTGAGAGAACTCGCTTTGTGTTGTTTTTGTCCTTCAAGACCCGCCCAGGAAGCGCGTGGACTCCCCGATGTTGACACGTCACGGCCGCTGTCGTCCAGAGAGGAAGAGCCTGGAGGTTCTCAGTGTCACGGATCAGGGGTCTCCAACCCCACCTCGCAGGGCCCTGGACACCAACGCACACAGCCAGAGGTACGAGCCAGAGCTCATCCATCACGACATGTGATAATATCTCAATTAATGGTCTCAATCAAATAGTATACAGAATATCTCTTTATTCAGCTTGATGACTGTTGATTGTTGCTGTCTCCAACAGGTCTCGCTCAGTGAGCGGTGCGTCCACCGGTCTGTCCTCCAGTCCTCTCAGCAGTCCCAGGGTAAGAACGTCACTCATTATGTACAGAAGAACTTCAAATTAAGAGCTCTCCTGATCTGATTTACTTCACCGTGAGCCACATTTAGATGCGACTGCCGTCCAGGGTGCAATATTTAATGTTAGTTGTACAGCTGGCGACCACTGATACCTGCTGTCTCCGGAATAATCTGACCCATTTAATCCCGCTATGACACAACAAGCCTGACCCCGTCTTTAAAAAGTCCTGTTCTGTACTTATGACATAATTAGACTTAGTGATGACATTCATGAGACGGGGAGGTCGGCAGAGGACGCTGGGTGAACGGGCTCATTCACTTCTGGATTTTTTAGCATCTATTGATTAAAACAATATTTAATGTAATATTTTGTGCCATTAAATAAACACAATACATAAATCTACCTGCCATAGTTATTAACAGCTGTTTCAACATGTAAATATCATTTGATTTGCTTTATTATCAGAATATTCTTTTATAAATGTGAAGACGAGCAGGCTAAACAAACACTCAGCTGTTGTTGTGACACTCCTTCACCGCCATCATCAGCCGTTCTTCATCATCATACTGTCACACCATGCTGCCTCAGACTTGTTGGTCACTGTCCTAAAGACTAGAAGTCCTTTAATCCATCTTCCATCTGGTCCAGGTTTGTTGAAGAGTCCTTTCCATGAATCATAGATCATGACCATTGCTTTCTCTCTCATCTGTCCATCCCTCCATCCCTCTTCTCCCCATTTCTATCCGTCTGCCCGTTAGAGCCCGGTCTTCACTTTCAGCCACTCAGAAGTCGCCTCCGCCTCCAAAGACCCCAAACCAGCGAGTGCCACCACCCCTCGGCCAACCCGCCCACCGCCTGACCCAAAAACTCAGACCCTGCCCTCCAAGGGCCCCCAGGAGCGGCCCCATCTCCATTCCATGAAGTCCCTCCCCCTCCAGACGCCCCGCTCCCCATCACCGTCCCCCTCCCCGCTCCTCTCTCCAATCCCACGCTTTTTTAATTTTCCATCTCCCTCTGTGTTCAAGTCCAAGAACGTCCACTCGTCCTCTAACTCTTCTGCCAACCCTCCTCCTGTGTCGCAGGTCACACCACAGGGCTCACCACTGCCCACCCCGCTGAGCACCCCTGTGCACCAAATTCAACACCTTTCCACCACCACCCCTCCCTCCTCTTCCTCCTCGTCTTCTTCTTCCAGAGTGGACGGAGCAGGAGGGGCCTCGCTGTCGCTGACCCCGCCCTCCAGCCCGGGCGGCAGCGGCGGTCTGGCCTCTTCCAGCTCCGGCCACTGGAGAACAAGGCTCAACTCGTTCAAGAACAACCTGCTGGGCTCGCCACGCTTCCATCGGCGCAAACTGCAAGGTGGGTGAAGATCGGCAGTTCAAACACACACACAGTGGATAATGATGACATCATGAAGGACAATGTTTCCTGAGTGGGAGTTCTCCTCCGTTCACATCTAAGATAGAATCTGATCTTCTCCCTTGCTCTTCTTCTGATCGCCCTCCTTGTCTGTTTTTATTTTAGTCCCAACATCAGAGGACATGTCCAGTCTGACTCCAGAGTCCAGTCCAGAGTGAGTTGTTGTCTTCATGTCCTGAACGTGAAGTGTTGAAGACTTGACCCAGTGTTTAAATTCTTATTGGTGTTGTTATTGGCAGTGTTGGTTTCTTTTAGTAGGATTATAGATCCTGGATGGGTCCAGGAAGAACCCATTCAGTTCTGGGGCAGAAGCCCAGTAGTTTAGTGTTGGCATTAGGTCCGGGTCTCTGAGTGGGTCTGTCACACTGAGGCCTCCTGACCTCCTGACCTCCAAACAACACTGCCAACTCTAGCAACTAAATGCCAGTTAAAAAAAGAAAAAAAGAAATAGAATTTGTAAACAGAATCTCTTTGTTGATTTGATATATATGGAATGCTGTCAAATACGTATTTGATACTTGCAGACTGGCTAAGAGGTCCTGGTTCGGTAACTTCATCAGCCTGGAGAAAGAGGAGCAGATCTTTGTTTTGATCCAAGACAAGCCACTCAGCTCCATCAAGGCCGACATCGTCCACGCTTTCCTCTCTGTGAGTACAAATGAGCGGAGATAAGCCTCAACCAGCGTTACTCTGCATCACCACTTGTGGCTTTAAAGGCACAGAATTAAAGATGGAATCTTCTTCGCTGAGTGTCACTTCTCTTTTGCTTCTTCAGATCCCGTCACTCAGTCACAGTGTGGTGTCTCAGAACAGCTTCCGGGCAGAGTACAAGTCCTCTGGCGGCCCCTCCGTCTTTCAGAAGCCTGTCAAGTTCCAAGTATGATTTCATGTTGAACTTCCTCAGCTCTGACAGACACACCACCGCCCAGGTTGACTACTGAACGTCTGAGTGTTCTTAACAACCTCCGGTGGTCTAACCCAGGAGCACGGAGACGACTCATCTCATCAGAAGATAGATACAGAATGTGTGAGGTCATTAACCGAGTCCTCTTCCCCTGCAGGTGGACATCGCCTTCTCTGAAGGAGAGAGGCAGCGGGAGAGGGAACGAGCAGAGAGGGAAGGAAGAAGAGAGACGGGCATCTACAGCGTCACGTTCACTCTGATAACAGGTAGGAGGTCGTGTTCACTGGGTCGTAGCAAACTAAGGTGAGGTCATTGAACCTCTTATATAAAGACATAAAGAGCTTTTAAAAAAAAAAGTTTTTTGTTTAGCTGACAAAGTTGAGCTACTAACTTTGTGGAGGACGTTTCTAGAAGTAATAAACAGATCAACTTGTGTCAGGGATTGACAGGGTTAACAGACCAAACAGGCCAAGACAACAACAAAGTCAGTATATTAGAATATATCTGAAACTAAAGGGTTAATCTGAAGTCAGCAAGAGACAAAATCAAGACGTAGAAATCCCACCAACACCATAATGTTATTTATAAAAGCGCGTCATGGTTAATGAAACACTTTGGCTGGTCGATCAACGACTGCTGCAGCGAACCTGAAGACCCTGAACAACAACTGGTCCTGATCACCACTGAAGGAATGTGTGTGAACATGTTGGCAGCTCGGTGCCTCACATGGCAGCTTCTGCCAACAGTGTGTGATAGTGTGTGTGAACGGGCTCATGAAGCTACATGGTTAATCACTTTGATTACTGTTCAGGTAGAAAGGTGCTATGAATGCACTAGTTAACATTTGATGTGTGAGAGGTCTTTATCAAAGGGGAGTGAATCCTGTACTCAGAAACTACAAGATGCCGTCCAGCAGATGTAAAACACGCTGCTACAGCAGATTGAAGCGGTTCTGAAGCGACGTGCTGTCATCGACTTCCTTTCTAGGCTTTCACAGTTTGGTGGAAAACTGATCTGACTCAAATCCATACATATTATTGTTATTATCTGCTCCTGCTTGTGACAACCCCCAGTTCTATTTTGGTATTTTAAAATTGAGCTTCTCAGCATTACAGTTTCTCCATTAAACTAATGTTCTCTCAGTGAGTGATGAGTTGATCGTCTCCTCTCAGGTCCCAGTCGCAGGTTCAAGAGAGTCGTGGAGACGATCCAGGCTCAGCTTCTGAGTACTCACGATCAGCCTTCTGTGCAGGCACTGGCTGGTGCGTAGGACACACACACACATTCACTGTCTTGTTCCATTGTTCGCTGCACCTCCCTGACTTCACCGTTTGGGCCTCAGATGAGAAGAACGGTCAAGTTTCCTGCCAGCCCAGCACTCCTTCACGTCAGAATTCCAGACGTTCCGAAAGCGGATCGGATCGGGGAGAGAAAGAGTGCGCGGCAGAGCCCGGCAGCGGCAGCGGAAGCGGCAGCGGTAGCGGCAGCGGAAGCGGCAGCGGCAGCGGCAGCGGGACCGTTTTACAACGACGAGAATCGGGGAAAGACAAGACCAGACTTCTCTCAACGTCCAACGGGACACAGTCTCACCCCTGAAAAGAATGTTGTGGAAGAGAGGCATGGGTCAGCTGCCCTGGTATCGATCTCTTCCGTCCCTCCGTCCTTCCTACATCTTTCCTTTACTATATTCTTCCTTCCTGCCTTGCTTTTGATCATCATTCCTAGCAATGGAATGGAAAAGTGGGAGGTTTCACCTTGAAGCTGATACAGGGATACGACAGAGAAGAGCCCCCACATTGAAAAGAAGATCGTGGGGTTTGATGGAGGCAGGTGGAGCTGATCTCTTGTCAGCCTTCAAGGCCAGCTTCACCCAGGAGGGACGAGTCAGAAGACAGGATATCCCACCTTAACAGAGAAGTATAGGAAATGCTCACAGGGAAACACATAGTTCACCCGCGAATAAAGAAAGCACACGACAAATTAGATGGAACACGTGTTTCACAGCCAACAGGAAACCTCCCATGAGTCAGTCAGAGCTGCACAGGACGATACCGGCCGATGACAGAGCACCTCAAGACACTTTCATTTATCATGTCCGCTGTCTGGTCAACTCCCATCCAGCCAACCGTCACCAGGATCACCAACCAACATCACACGGCCAACAAGATGAGTCACATGACAGGAGGCCCACCCTCCTCCCCGCTGTCCAGTCACATGACAGGAGGCCCACCTCTCCGTCATCTCAACACAGGCAAAGTAACGGCGATGTGTTTGGAGAAATGAAGGGGAATTACTGGAGGAGTCTCGATTTAGGCTTGTTTGGATATTATCTATAAATAATAATAATATTGATAATAAGAAAACTTCAACAATCAAAGACTCTGGTGAGGAAGGAGAGATGACGAGCGTAGGAAAACACAGATGATGAGAGAATGAATCGGACGTTGTCTACGGAATGTAGCTCCACAAATAGGAATATATCAAAATAAAACAGACGGACGCATCTTTTCCTTGAGCGTATGAGAAGCATAAATTCCCATTAATCCTGAATTATACAGATAAAGCTATGATACCATATTGCCTTTAACGGAGGAGAAAAAGTGGATCTTCAGTTAGATTTAGCCTCATTTTTAGGACTCTCATCACACCACACGTAGAAACCCTCACCAATGTAAACGGGACGGAGACGAACCTCGTAGTTAACAACAGACATCTGTTTGGTAGCAAAGGAAGGTAGAAGGCACTTCAGTTAACTTGACAATGAAAGTCATTGTTTTCTTCGTCTGTTTAGTACAACATCCACATGCCATGTGTGGATTGAAAGAGCGATTGTTCATTGTGGTTCCTCCTCTTCTTCATACTGGTTATGAAGTGATCGGTTCTTAGAGCAGCTCCGTTGAGACACCAAACAAAACCCACAGTCCTCATCTGTGCAGAAATGCATTATGATATCAAACGACCAGTATCTAAGATCCAGTGACATCTAGTGGTGGAGTTGCAGATTGAAACCCATAACTTCACCCCTCCCTCAAGAGAATCTATGGTGGCCTAGAGGGTCATTAATGTAATATCCTTCATTTTTGAGAATTTGGGTTCTTGAAACAGTAACTAAGGGTAATGTCATTCTCATGTTATCATATAAATGTGGCGCAAGGCGACACACCACTGACATGACGAAGACGGACAATCGAGTTGGCTAAATGAGACTGCTAATGCCCCGAAGCAACTTCAGCTGAACTTATTCCTATTTAGAACGGGATCACTTCGTCCACAGTATGAAGACGAGGAATGATTGCAACTACGCTTTCAATATGTATATATGGTCATGTGTGAATGGTATTAAATAGGGCATGAAGACTCGATCCTTGAACTGAGATGAGAGTTAAAGTCCACACAATGGTTGGAATGGAGGATGATGGAAATTAGGCAATTATCCAGAACAAACCTTCCTACGTCCATGTTTGGATTAGAGTGACGTCGAGCCCCCAGTAGAATCCTCAGCCCCTTCTTGCCTCTCTGAAAGCTGAGATGGTTTAATGATAGCGAGACGTAGGGGCGACGAACAAACGAGAGAAAACAAGAAAGAAAACAGACGAGTGCGTCTGTTGTCATAGCAACTCTACACATACTGCCTGGAGGGGGGAAACACAACGCAGAGATGAAGCCACACTTAAAGAATGACATTTCTGTGTTCCTTTTTTATTTTCCATTCCTTCTTTTTATACTAATCTCTGATCTTTCTGTGTTTTTTAAAAAGTGTTTTCATGTTTTGCCACCAGCACAATGGAGGTCGGCGCAAACTATGTGAATGTCAAACACCTTCTTCAGACGAGAATAGCACATTTATGTTCCATATATTTATTGAAGATTTATTTATCTATTTATGTATTTATTTGCCGTCTATTCGTTGAATGTGGGATAACTTTACACCGCAGAGCAAAACCAGCTTTCCCTGAGAAACACTGAAAATGAATCCTGCAAAAGTACCTTCAGCTTTATTTCCTGTTTTCAATCATTATTTGTCCTCGTTTGCTTCAGTAGATGTTTTTATATTTTACAATACAAAAGACGTATTATTCCACACACAGACTGAGTTTGAACAACAGATATTGCATTCATTCCTTTGTTGTTGACCCTCAAGGTAAAGAGAGCCTCGTGCAGGGCTGCTGGAACGGAACAGTAGTTCCAACATGCCTACAAACACAAACACTAGAGAGACCGATGGACAACAGTCTTTCAGATATACAACTGGTGCAGACATTTGTGTCCCCCTCAGGATGAATTGTAAAAACTTTCTTCCATTTTCCTCAGCCGCAGCTGTACTTTGCGTTAAGTGCTAATAAACAGATGAAAGAATGCTGACTGGCAAAACTAAGTAGGTAGACATGGCAAACATAGTACTTGCTAATCGTCGTCACTGTACGTATGCCAGCATGCTGACGTTAGCATTCAGCTGTGTCTGCTGGGAGTACGGCCTCACTGAGCTGGTCGCAACGCTAAACACACGACCAGCAAATACAAACATTCTCTTGTCATATTTGCTCCCCCAGACATTTTTTATGTATTCATTCAAACCAACAATCCATTAAAGGAATTAAACATCCCTATTTCAGTACTTTCACACATAGAATTATTGTCTTTTTATCCTATTCGTAATTAGAGGCTCTACTTTTTTTTCCCACCCCGAAGCTGAGAGAGAGTTTTGGAAAAGCAGCGAGGGCCAGTAGGTCAGAGGTCAGAGGTCAGGGGTGCTGCACACATACACTAGAGGGTTATGTCAGAGAATCTTTTTTAAAGCTCAAGGTCAGTGTCAAGTTCACTTTACATCCACTTTTAGAACAAAGAGTCTAGTTAAGGATAGATTTAGGAAGGACATGACAACAGTTGTAAAATGCTGCTCCAGGTTTTAGGCTCTACTGAGAAAAATACATTAAATCCTTTTAAAGACACGACGGGAGCCTATTTGCGAGAGACTCCCCCGCTTTCAAAACTCTCCTATTGAAAGAAATCTCACCCCTCCCTTTCACCGCCTCCCCACCTACTCATTTACATTTCCCTCTCTTGAATCACCCTGTCGCTCACCCACGCCGATCCTTATGCAAACTGCACATATCTCACGCCCTTATATAATCAACCCCCTCCCCTTGTATACATTTCATACACTTTTAACACAGATGCTGTATACATTTGTATACACCATATGCCTGTCTGTCTTCATTGTATGCCATCTGTATCAATGTAGCGTTCAATATCTTTTATCGACACTGTAGTCACCATGAAACTCTTCTTCTCATCATTACGCTCATTCTTTGCTGCAGTCAGACTTGTATGACTATAATCTCTTCGTCTCCCACCCATACTCACGTGTCCATGACCCGACCCATGACCCCTCACTCACATAGTAGTAGACGTTATTTTTTTTCTCGGGAGAAATTAGTGACATCAGAAACTTGAGGGAGAGATAGGTGTGTCGGGAGGGTGGGTTGAGAAAACAGCAAACAAGATTGGTGATGATGATGATGATGATGAACACGACAAAGAGAAATGTCTGTAGTATAATTACAAAAAAGGAAAAAGTGCACTATTATGACAATGATTATTATTGCCTGTGAGAAATACTGACCAATAAACAACAATGGAAATAGATGTGGGTGATTGTGTTCTATTTCATGGCAAATTGAAAATGTTTAGCAATTATTCTTACCCTGAAGGATTTAAGAATACTTACGGCACATGTGTCTTGTCCTCTGTATTGGTAGTTTTGTGTATTTAAATTCTGTAGTTGCAAGAATTGTGTCGCTATAGCTAATACTTGTTTTATTTTGGCTAAACATCATTAAAGAATAGTTTATTGAAAATGTACGAAGACATTTTACTAAGATAGATTGTAATACTGCACAGTTCATATGAAATGTAATGTCTCAAGGGAATAATATACAAGATTTTCTAAACTGCTGAACACTTGCTTTAAAATATTTATAGGTGGAAATATGTCCAAATAAATTAAAAACATGTTCAGTTATTTATGTTGTAAGAGAGAAACTTTACATACTATTTTAAAAAAAGTAATTATAACAACAAAAAGTTTAACTTCACAAAAGGACTTGGTAGCCAGTCATGACATATTTAAGGCAAGTGCGAATTTGACCTCTTGACCTCATTATACCAGCCATGGCCTCTTATCAGCCTCCACACCCACTTATGATTTTGCTCTGGATATGTGTAGAGAAATAAATAACAAATAATGTTATTTATGTTATGTTGTATATATTCATACAGTACAACACAAGTTTGGCAGCCAGATTTCTTCAGGTTTTCATGAGGTCATTTTCAGATTTAAAATACAGAATGATCTGTGATTTCCAGGCAGCACATCATTACTGCTGACGGGTTTTTGTGTTCTGACTGTCCTAAAACACCTACCTAACAGACAGGTAGAAAGTTCCGGGCACTAAGGTTGGAACGGGGCCCATCTCATCTGCGTGTGGCTCTTTTTAAAAAAACGCACCCTGGTGTGCACGAGTGGATCTCCATGGATGACGTAATTTGCAGACGACAGATAATGGAAAGTAATGAGCACTCACTCTGATTTCAACAAAGTTTCCAGAGGTGTTGTATAATGAAGGGGTGCTGTAAGACAAAAGCTTTATATTCTATTGGATAAACTTCAGTAAAGATGTATTTACGTCATAGTACAGAAATGATTCCTAATAAGGGTAGGTTATTTAATTGCCCCAGCTTAGTAGTATATAGTACTGACCTGCGATGATGTATAATTTACATAAAAAGGATGGTAATTTATTTATTTACTGTCGTAACATTGCAATAGTGAAGAACTACTAAGGTACTGATACTGACTGACTGATTGAGTATCTGCCAATACCGATACCAATCTGATAGCATCCTTTCCCCCTCTTTAACAACAAAGAAGTTGATAATATATTTGCATAACATAACGTTTCGGAGTCTGCCTCACATGTCAGAGTGAAAGTCTTCCCTCCTCTCATCAGAGTGGCTCCTCTTCGCCCTCTCACACGATCTTTGACCGAAGGCAGTCAGCGAGGCGCTGCTAGGAAAAGCTAGTTTTCACTGCGTGGCTCGCGCGCTCAGTTTCAGGCTTGAGGAGGGAGGGGTTGTTCAAACCCTTCTGTGTCAACCAAATCACCGAGAAAACTCATTTAAACACACTTCTGGTAAGTTTTACTTCCTATTTAATCAACTCTCCTCGTTCCGTTGCCCCAGTTTTGTTCAATTGAATGTATTGCTGTTGTTGTTTTCTGCTGCGCGGGTTGGGAGATGGTGCCGAGCATGAATGGACCACTGTGTGGTGAATAGCTGTCATTTTACTCCTCCAGCACAGAGATGGTATGCGTGGGAAATACACTGTACTTTCACAGAAGTATTGTAGATGTGCTGTGAAGTTCTGTTTGTTTGTTATCTGTTTGTGTGTCTGTCCATCCTCCCTGGGACTCGATGATGTAGAGATGGAGAGCAGCGTGGTTGCTCCGCACACTTACAAAACCGGTTCACCGGGCTCTCATAAAACAAGTTTGGGTGGATGATATTTGTGAGTTTACAAGTATGGTAGTGCCTGTTGCTGATCGAGGTGAAAGATATAACACTGAATCCAAATTAAACCGTATTACTTTACTTACTTTAGGTGACAACCCTCAGCAAGTCCATCCACATACTGTGTGTGTAATCTACATTGTGTGGCACAAAGCCTGTCAAACCACCACTGAATATATCCTGGTAAACGATCACTAGAACAGACTGGGACCCTGCGCAGGTGTGTGAAATCAATTGCCCAGAATCTCCCCTCATACAGAGGAGATGTTAATTGATAACAGGCTCAAATGTTAACTTTTAGTTCGCTGCTGCCAAGTAAAGAAATGAACAACACCTCTGCAAACGGGGTAAGTTAGGTAGTTAACCTATCTACTTTCAGACCTCCCCAGTTGAGTGAAAAGTTGCAACATGGTTAGCTGTGTTGTTAGCTAGCTATCTAGCTAATGCAGCAAATAAGTTTGTCTTGACATGACAGCTGTCAGATTTAGAGATGGGAATGTTTATCTTTCACTTTCCAGTGTTGAATCTCAACAACCATCAAGCACATGGTGATGATAATATATATGTGAATGGCCAACATAGATAGATGTAGATAAAACGTGCACCAAGCAAACACTAACACCCATGAAAGAGACGATGTTTCGGTGTTTTGAAGCTCGATCATCTTCCTCCAGTGCAGTAGTAATATATGACAGCTGATGTGGATGAGATGTGTTATGAAACTGAGTGACTATCTTAATGAGAAGTGTGGGTGTGAGAAAACGGGAAGCTCCAGGATTCACTGTACAAAGACGCATCAACCCAGTGTACTTTGATTAAAACCCTGTCTGTAGTAATGATCGTCAGTCTGATCTTCTCTCACCCACGAGTGAGGGCGAGACAGGGCTGTGTGCAGAGGTTCCCAGGCAACAGTGGGTGTTCCTGTTGTTGATTTGGTGACTCTGGATGACTGTTAGAATGTTGTTTGCTATATGGCAGAGGAGGTAAAGCGTGTTGTCGAGTAATGAGGAAGTTGCAGGTTCGGTCCCATGCTCTGCCAGAAAACTCCTCAAGCTGCCCTCAGGCAAGACACTGAAACCCTATTGGATAAGCATCAGTAGGAAAGTGAAAGTTGAAGCGTTGCATTCCAAGTTTTTTGATTAGAATCAAGTGGCACATACACACAGTAAAAGAGGACATGTGCAGCAGTCAATCACTTGGCTGAACAGAGAAAAGGAGATGACAGAGTCTGCACACACAGCTAATGCCAGAACTGCACTCTGACTCACCACCTTAGAGGGACTTTATGTTGACTTACCATATGTAAGTTGTGTGATGGTAACTGGTTGTCAGATAATCATCCACTATTTGCCAGAGACTTCCTCATTGGTCTTGTGACAGCTGCTTGTTAACAGTGAAGGGGTGCAACGCTACTGTTCTCTCTGGCAGACACCCCTACGCATGCACACACTTTATTTTGTTATTACTTTATTTTTTTACGTACAAAGATAGCCATCATGAGTGAAGGTTCCTTCTGATGTTCAAATGAAAAAGGCTTGGGGCTTTCATAGGTTTTCTCACATTCATGTGTAATTCAATGAAGGAAATATATTAAAGGAATTCAGAAAACAATCTTAGCTGGCAGTGGTTAGTGTTATCTGACATCTCAAAGTTTACTCCTAATGCTTAACTTACTGAAGTTGCATTCTTGTCTGCTCTTTAGCTAACAAACCCATTTCTGTTTACATTCAGTGTTATGTTCAGTTTCCTTCTTGATAACACATTTGCAAAAGGTATTGATTAAAACATTTGAAGTATTTAAATCCATGTTATCTTGTGAGCAGTCCTTTTCTTTCCTACATTTCCAGGTTCAGTTGTGAACAGACGTTTACACACAGTCGTCATAGACATGAATGTCATGGCAGTTGTGGGCTTTCAATAACTTTCTTTGAACTTTTCTGGGGCAGAATGATTGTACATCTTTAACGGAGAAAATAATCAAGACTTTGGTTCACAGGTTTGATTTATAAAAGGGGTTTCTGCAATTAAAATTATACATACTTAGATAATCAATTAATCTGCGTTCCAAAATGACAGCTAAAATATTCCCGGAGCAATTTGACCCAGTGCATGTTTAATTATCAAACAATTGTCAGAAACCCCAAAATCCCGATTTGTTTCTTTGTACATTGTTTGTACCTCTTATTAATATCAATTCAATCAATATTTAGTGCAATTGTGTGTGTACAAATCATTAGTTTTTTACAAGATGTACACAGTCAAACATCTTTTTCTGTACATTCGGAAAACCTTTATATAAAATACATTCATTTTGGCATCACATACAATTTTTAAATTCATAAAATAATTTTTTGAACAGAAGCTTTCTTCAGAAGCTCGTGGCCCAGGTTGTAGCCCATGAAGAAGTTGTCACAGGTTATGCTGAGACCCTGATTCCTCTCTGGGGCTCCTCCCACCTGTAAACCCACAGGTTCAGTTCATAGCTGGAGTTTCCATCACATGCTGCCCATATTTTTATACCATATTTTGCCAGTTGGAAGGCGTGTACCCCTTAAACAGGTAGCGACCTCTGAATGCCACCAGCCTTTCATCCACTGTGACATCAGGTCCTGGTTATACAGCAGTGGAAGCCGCTCTACCCACTTGTCCCGAATAGCTGCCAGCTTGTCTCACGATTATCAAATCAGATTACTCTGGAGAAAATGTGAAAGATCCCCAGAGTCATTGTGGCTGGAAAAAAGCGGGGAAAAAATCCCTGTCGTGATCCTAATCAAGGATGTGTTCCTGGTTTTGCGAAGCCCAGTGCAGAAAGAGTTTTCCCATGTATCACATTTGAACTTCCGGCCCCTTTTAGCCTCCACATTCACTGCCGGGTCAGATTGACCCGACTGGATCTCTGTGATATAAACATGCCTGGGGGGTTGCAATTACATATGGTAATTAAGGTAAGCGGAAGAAGTTTCATAGGAAAACAAATACTTTTAAGTATTTTTCCAGGGTCAATATGACCCTGAATGTAACAGGAGGTTTAAGTTGCCACAGCCTCTAAACTTCTGGTTAGTGATCATGATGAACTACAGCCGGTAGCTTCTCTTTGACAACATGCAAAGGGCTTGTTTGACAGCACTCATGAGATTAACGAACACACAGTGCAAAGAGCTCAGGGCAGATCTGAGAAAGAGAATAGATGATTGATGCAAGTCAGGAATGTCTATTGGACACACATAAACAAATGCATGTTCCAAGATCATCAGTTCCAATAATTGTACGCTAGGACAAGTTATTGGGATGTGTGGCCGGTTGGCCAAGGTCATGAAGAAGAAGACCCAATCTATCACCCTCAGCTGAGAGCAGATTGGTTCGGATGGTCGGGAACAACCCAGGAACCATCAAAGCTCAGGCCTACTGCCATGAACTGGAAGCTGATGGAACATCAGTATCACTAAGTGTTTACATCACCAAGGACTGAGAGGCTGCTACCCAAGGAAGAAACCCTGCTACAAGCATAGGAGGGTTCCAAAAGGACCATAACCAACACATTGAACTGACCTCAATTCTCTCCAATGAGAAAGGTCAAACATCCGACCAGAATTCTGCCGGAAGCTTGTTGATGGCTTCCAAATGTGATTGGTCAAAGGTTAAACTTGCTAAGGGACATTCAACCAAAAATTAGGTGTGCTGTATGTGTATTGTTGTTTTAAGATAACCATCAATAAATGATATTCTGTCTCTCACAGTTCAAATAAACCAACCATCAAAATGATAGAATGTTCATTTCTTTGTTCGTGGGCAAACTGTGATGTAAGAATCAGCTGCTTCCGTGGCTGATCAGTTAAATGTCATGACAACCACCCGTCAGCATTATATGGTTTATATGTGTGTGTGTGTGTGTAGGACATACTGTTTGTATTACAAAGGTTTTTGGAGCTGACATTGATAATACCATGTTGTGCTCAGGCTGGTTTTCACCCTCTTTTCTTGGTGCTGCAGCGGGTTCAGTGAGACAACAACATTCCACTGACACATTTCATTACTCATAATTGTGTTCATACCAGACTGCCAGCAATCACACTGAGCTGCCTGCTGACTCATGAAACCAACCAGCTGCACAGTCATGAAACAAACTATAAAAACTTGATATTCTAACATTATCTCACAATATTTTCTGAGTTAAGCAAGATCGACTAACGACACATTCGGTGGTGTTGAACTGCATGAAGTCACTGCTGTCATCATTTTAATAAATCAATCTTATGCTAACACTTGTCTCTGTCCGCAGCGATGGCGGAGGCCCACCAGGCTGTGGCGTTCCAGTTCACCATCACGCCAGAGGGCATTGACCTGCAGCTGTCCTACCAGGCCCTGAACCAGATCTACCTGTCGGGGGTTCGGTCATGGAAGAAGCGTGTCAGCCGCATCAGGGTGAGCAACACGTGTACTTTTACTGGAATTCTCCTGATGCATGATTTCTACATCCGTCCATTAGTTTCCCATCCTGAAATGTAGATGTCTGTTAATTTGGGTGGAGATGGGCTAGACAGCTCAGTGACAGATGTGTGTCACACTGAGTCATGG
>CAAKHC010016076.1:0-12063 GCA_901007825.1 Macroramphosus scolopax | reverse complement strand
CACTCAAAAGAAAGAGGGAGTGAGAATGAGAGAGAAACAGAGAGAGAGAGAGAGAGAGAGAGAGAGAGAGAGAGAGAGCAACCCGAAAGTGAAAGTGAAATCCAGGAGGGAGGATAAGGAGTCTCGGATCCGAGCAGACAGACACCAGCAACTCTTCAGCGCGGTAAGTCCACCACTTGTTGTACTTCTGAATGAATGAATGATTTCCAAGGAGAGGGTGCGTGTAAAACGTCCTCACCTCCTGTTCTGTCCACTGAACTCCACCTTGTCAGGGACCATGTGGAGGCTGCCTGCTGCCATGTGAGCCGGCAGGCTGCAGACAGAAGTTAACCTCACACAAGTGCTTTGCTTTGCATCCTGTCAGCCAGCGGGAGACGACGTGGTGATTTTGTGTAATGTTTATGAAACCTTGCTCCAATCTCAGCCGGTCAGTGGCCCTCAAGGACCCGGACAGAGATCCGACCGGTGGTTAACGATGCTTGTCACTGTGATCCCATGAACTGCTGTGATGAGTTGGGATCGGGTGTTGGCTGCCAGGTGGTTGCTGAGGGATTTTTAAATGAATCAGAAACAGTTCAGTCCACAGAGACAGTTTGATGACCACCAGACCCTCTGTCCCTGGTGCTTGTGTCAGGGACCACGATGATCAGACTAATCAGTGATATGACGGACAATCTCTCCTGGCTGACTTGTTGCTCATTACAGACCAATAATCTGATCACTACTTGTTACCAATGATATGATGTGGTTCACTGACGTCATTGACAGCGCGTGTCCGCGCCTCGCCCACACGCGCCGCGGCGCCGGTGTTTTGCAGGTCAGCTGGATCAGTGTTTTTCAACCTTTTTCTCATTTACCTTTGTGGTTTTTCTCATGAAAGTTGCCTGTTTCGCCGTGTTTCACGCAGGCGAACACACTAGTCCATCGGCATGTTTAGAAGTGACGGTGTTTGGTTTGCAGATGGTGTTTCAGCTTCTCACCAACACCGAGCATGATGGAGTCGGTGTCGTCTCATCCCCGGTGAAAGTAAATACGACGTAAGATAGCTCTCGTTGTGTTGCCTCGGGCCCACTTCCTTTGCTTTCATTTTACCACCACTCATACTGGGACCTTCACCTGGGTCAGAATCTTGTCCAGGACCCAGTTCGTAGTTTGCACTTTTCCTTTATAAAAACTTCTCCATCACTGTCACCACGATCTGTTGCATGCGAAGGTTGGAGATCTCCTCCTCCACCAAATCCGTTACCAAGGCTGCATTCTTCCACCTCAAAAACATCTCCCGTCCCCGGCCGTCCCTGTCAGACTCTGAGACCCTCAGTCAGTCATGTATCACCTCCCGGTTGGACTACGGGGTCCTGTCTGGGGCTCCCAGCGAAGTCCTGGACAGGCTCCAGTATGTGCAGAGCTCGGCTGCCAGGGCTCACTCACACCAAGCCCTGGCAGCACAACACCCCCACCCTCATCCGCCTCCATGCCCCCGCCCCCAGATATCTGTCTGACCTCCTCCACCAGCACACCCCATCCCATCCACTCCAACCCTCTGGACCCCCTCCCCCCGAAATCAGCAACGCTCCAACCCTGGACACTTTCAAAACAGCTCTCAAGACGCACCTCTTCGCCAAGGCTTTCCCCAGTAGTCAGATCAGATGGTTCATTTCCCCTCGACCTGGGCGTCGAATGAGACAGAGGTTTAGTAAAAAGTAGATGAGACACATGAGGGAAATTAATTACAATCAGAGTCCGACCTGGTTCTGGTTCTGCTAACAGGAGCCGTCCTGCAGGAAGGAGGGATTCAAGGTGGTTGTATGGAACTTGGATCAACTGTTGTTAGTGTTTGATGGACTCTGTGTTTTCCCTCCGCAGTGTGAGCCTGGATGTTCACGGTGGCAGCATGACACCAATGAGGCTCGCGGCCAACCTGTATTTCATCGTAAGCTCTCCACCATTTGTAACTTCAGACATGTCGTGACGATGTTCTACTGCAGGCACGACATCATTTAACTTTATAGCGAAACTGGACTTTCAATGCCGGCGATACATTTCTGTCCACCAGGTGCTCCTGAGTTTGATTGACTTGTCCAAAGGGGGCTGTTACAACTATCTGGAGGAGGAGGAGGATATGGTTGGTTTTATTTCAAGTTTCTATGTTTGCACAGCTTCTGCAGATTAACAAACCAACTGACTAACTGTTAGCTAGCTTATATACGACCGTGGAATTTGATTAACGCGCGACTTAGACGTTAAACTCAATGGTCACATGATGTTTCCGTTTGTGAGGCTTCAACTTCCTGTTTCCATAATTGGCTGCTTCTTATTGGCCGATGCCAAATGGATTTCCTCGTGGTAACTGTTCACCGATAGTATTGTATAAGGTTTGACCTGATTTAATTATTGAAGAAAACTAAGTAGTCTACAAGATATTGAGAAACAGTTTACACACATTTAAATGTCATTGAAATCATAATTATAATGGCACACAAACAATTAACAATAGCTTCTGGTATTTGTTCTTCCTGTTTTCTCACACAGAAAAATATAACAGAATCTGATCTGGTCAATCTGGTGATCACAGAGGACATCATGGTACGTTGCTGAAGCGTTGCTGAAGCGTTGCTGAAGCGTTGCTGAAGCGTTGCTGAAGCGTTGCTGAAGCGTTGCTGAAGCGTTGCTGGCTAATGATCTGTTGGGATTTAAGGGGGTTCAGCATGTTGTAAATAAACAATGTGCTTGTTGTTGAGTGTCGTATGTGATGTTCTGCTGTTGCAGGATGTGGCCGAGTGTACTGTAGAGAGAAACTGCAACAGGAGGTCCGATCCTATGTGTCACATACTGGAAGACTGCTTCAAAAGAAAGGTGAGTGCATGAATGAGAAATACTTTTTTAACAATGCTCTTCTATCACTGCTCTTCTCACTCTCACCAGAGGACGTCGGGTTTCTGCAGCTGTGTGTTTTAACACCTGCAGATATTGTTCATCTTGTTGGTCTGTTGTTCTTCTCTTCCAACACAGAAGGGACACAGTGAAAAGTGTGAATCTGGAAGGAATGTCAGCGTCCACATCCATGTCTTCAAATGCCTGCTGGCCAAAAAGATGAATCGATCAGTGAATGGTGATGGACAGTTGCAGTCAGTTGTATTTGACTCTCTCGTTACACTCAGAATATCGTCATCATGACCTGCCTACTTAAATGGATTTGAACAATGTGTTGAACGGTGATGGAGCCCATGAGAGGAACTAGAGGAACTCTTGGTATTATTCTAGGTTGTACTGTATTATAACAAGGTTACCACAATAAGTGAATATTAAACGTGTTCTTGTTTCCCTCCTGTGTTCCAGGCTGTGAATATGGTGAGTGTGTGTCCTTCTGTTTGAGTGCGGGAACAAAACACACCTTGGATTTATTCTGCTTTAAACAACTTGAACAGGACGGGGCAACATATATTATCCAGCATCAACATTGAATAACATTCACTGATGTAATAACCATCTTGTGTTTTTCAGAGAGCCTTTGCCCCTTGTTTTCCACCACACATGAATCTCCTGGTAAGTCACAGAATCCTTTTTGAAGTTCCTTTTCGCTTTTTAGCTTGATTGATTTAAAGGTGAATTAAATGCAAAAACAATGAGGAAGACTGCAGAAACACAAACACCTTGTAGCGTCGGTTGTCAGGGGTCAGAGATCTCACAGCCGTTAACTGGATCCATCCACTGTAGAGCCGCTTTGAACAGGACGTGAAACTAAACTAAGTGTTTCCTTGTGCCGACCTCGACGTGTATATTCCAGAAGAAGCGAGATCAATCGAGCGGGAACAAACTACGATAGATGCAAGCTTGTAAGCTGCTGACGTTTACAGGTTTTGCTGATATAAGTTAACATAATGCTGTGATCTTGTTCAAAAGATACAGATAAGAAAATCTATCTTAATACAGATTCTACCACCGCTGCTGCAAACACTTCTTCAACACGTCTGCCTCTTTCCTGTCAAACGGCAACAACAGCAGGTCCTGCAGGAATACCTGAACCTGGTTCCATCCGTCACACCTTACCAACAGCAGGTAGGTTGTCCTGCATGTCTTGTCTGTCTCTGAGCAGCGACTGAAAGGTGGAGAACTTGTTTGGATTCTTCCATACCTGTTGTTATGGAACATCAATGGACCAGTGGACTTTATTTCTATTCTTCATTTCATATTTAGTATTCTGGCCTTTGTGTAACCGTCTATTGACGTACAGATTCATCTCTGTTTTTGGTGTCATCAGTGAAGGTTCTATCTCTTATCTCTCCTTGCACAGACAGCTCCACCCTGATTGTATTACTAGCCATTACTTCGGGCCTCGCGTTGGTCTTGCCGTTGGCTGTTTTCCTTTACATGACAAGACAGAGGACGAAGGACAGGCAGGTGAGTGTGACTGTAAAAGTCCACGTGGGCGACACACAGTTTGTAGTGTTTGATTTCTTTTAGGAGTTTTCACAGTGACCATTGTAACAGTTCCTCTGTACCTTCTATTGTTTTTTACTCACTTATTCAAACCATCTTCACATCGTAGTTTCTGAAGGATAAAAGAAACAACCCTGCTCATGGCTCAGAGAGCACCAAATCATTTACAGCATCATTTGAACCCAATGAGTGTTCAATCCTGGTCACATTCACACTGCCAGTCCTCTCATTCACTCAACACAGCTCACAGTCCGTGTCTACTTCCCACCAGGCAGTATTGAAGTATTGAAATACTTGTTCCTTATCTGATCATCATTCGTGTGATCTTATCCCTTCACGCAGAGTGGAAGAAAAACAAAACGATTCATTTCAGTTGAGCCATGTAAGCAGTGAACTGCAGTTTCTCCAATGTTTGTAACACCTACCTGTGTGAGAAACACGACCTGTGGCTGCTGTTTGAAGCACTCATCCATCATCCATCATCCATCATCCATCATCCATCATCCATCATCCATCATCCATCATCCATCATCCATCATCCATCATCCATCATCCATCATCCACCCATCTGCTCTGAGATATGTGCATGTAAATTTAAATGATGAGCATCTTCATCTCGTATCTTCCTTTCAGTTCAACAGGCAGCTTATAGACTTTGGATCAGCACCTGACGGGGATCCATTAGAGGCCATGAAGCTGACGCAGGTAACTTTGAGTTTCATGTTATAATTCAATGGATTGTGCAAGTTGGTCTGATGCTGTAATTACATGTCTGTACATTCCTAGCTGGGGATTTCTTCCCTCTTCTGTTGGCAGGTACTTGCCTCTACGTGGGCTTGTTGTTTTAGTAGACAATCAGGTCACAGTGTGACTTGTGACTGGATGGCAGCTCCTGGCATGTCACCAACATTACAACAACATTATAGAAAGTCTTCAGGCAAGCTAAGGAGCAAATCCTTTGCGTGGGAAGACATTTCTCATGCTCCAGCACTGCACTCAATGTGATCGGAAATCCCCACAGATCCCGGTTCAGTCTTTCTTCTTTACAGCTACATTAGGTGTGTGGAACAGAAACTTACACTCAATGAGGTAGATAAATATATTTCATGCCAAGTTTACCTATAATTCAAGTAATAACAGGATGACCACTCGTGAACTGTCCTGGACCCTGACCCCTCCCCCGAGGGTGAACAGGTGTTAACATCTGCAAACACCACTATCTTTAGGAGTACGTGGAAGCAGGTGTATGAAGATCTCACTCCACATTTGATGAGTCGTCAGACTTCTTGACACTGTTCAGCTGATCAGTATTGTTGTGACTCTGTTCATGTGTTAAAGCATGTTGTAGCTGTACGTAATTTATCTTGTAATAAAGCATTAAAACTTCCATGATGCTGTTCCTATATACTGCAGCATTCACTTCCAAAGAGCAGGTCGTGATGTGCAGTTAACTTAACCCATAAATCATTTTTTGGACTTGGACAACCTTCGTTGAGAAAATGATGTATGAAAAACGAGGAAAGACCTTTCATTGAAGAAATCTGTTGGAGCAGCGAAGGTTCTCCTCACAGCGCGATTGACCAGCCTCCAGTAGAGAGCAAAGTCTCGCCACAGATTAAGCTGCTGTGCCTGCTCTTGGCTAGGCGTGAGATCTCCCCCTGGTCTTAGGGAGAAGAAGCTGAAGCCTTCATGTTGCAACTCATGCACACCTTTTAGTTCATGAGTGTACGAACGACTTAACTTCAGACCAGACTTAAGTCCTGCTCATGCAACTGGCCTAGGAGATCTCTTTTGGTTCCCTATTCAGAATTTCTTAGCATATATCATATCTGTATACTAATTGTAGGAAATGTCAGAAAGACTCGGACCATCTTAAATAGAAGCCCCAGGAATGTCAACTTGTATTTCTGTGACTGGCCAATGCAGCACCTGCCGAATGACGTCCCACTAGGTGACTGGTGGAAGGATTGACTGCACCAGCACTGCTCCACCTAGAGATACTGCACCTGAGACTTGTTGTTGATACTTATCTTGCTCTTTCTTTCCTTCTCATGCAGCAAACCACAGC
Source organism: Macroramphosus scolopax (assembly GCA_901007825.1). NCBI lineage: Eukaryota > Metazoa > Chordata > Actinopteri > Syngnathiformes > Centriscidae > Macroramphosus > Macroramphosus scolopax. The sequence goes on along the minus strand of CAAKHC010016076.1, from coordinate 5,558 downwards.
ACCACTATCAGCTTATGATGAGGATGAATTCAGGGTGGAGGATTAAGGACTCTGCCAGCATCATTTCTTCTGTATATTCCCACTGCAACACAGCTGTGTAACATGTGCGGACAATCTGCTCAAAACTGCTTGGAAACAAAGCTGGAGAACTGTACGATTTTGTGGCTTCAGATTTTTCGGGCCACGCGTGAGCACGGAGAGAATGAACTCTAAGGTGAACCTTCACTTCATGTGGAGGGCCAAGGTGACTCTGTAAATGCAGAGGATTGGAGTGATGCATCACCCCAGGTCAGATTCAGAGGGAAATGATAACAACGTCAGATTACCCATGAGCCTTCAGGAGTAAGGTAGCTTGTTATGCAATGTTTTCTCTAGCACTGAACAAACATAAATATATATACTGTACATATAAGACGAAGAATATTTAATTATTTATATATGGTGCATATGGACGTATGCTGTTCTTTAAACATGTTACAAATGGCTCTGAAACATATATAATTAAATGTGAATTGTATTTCTTTCCAGATGCATTTTCATCAACTAAGCAGACTGTTGTGATATCATAATGAGATTTGCACTTGTCACAGTGTTTGCATGTGAATTAATCTGTGTTGTTGCTCTGCATTCATAACTCTTACGTCACCTGGCTTATTTATGATTCTTACAGACAGAATAGATCTGACTGAGCGAGTCTCTGTGCAATGTCGTTGTTTTACAAATCCAGCTATGATTTGTATACTTGCGGTTCACATAGTGATTGTACAGTGCAAATATAGGAAACTACTACTTCTACTACTCAAAGATCTTGATCGTAGGAAAGTGGTGAAAAGCAAAATGATTGTTAATTTGAGCTGAGCTCCTTCTTGACCTTCCTATTCATACTCTATCTTACCCTCCAGAACTTGTTCACTCCATATTTATCACAAGAAGGGCAATTCATTTACAGGTTATCTATAGGTTATTTACAGGTTATCCAGTTCATACATTGAACTCCGAACCCACCGGCAACAGAGTTACACTATATGTCAGAGGCAGCAGAGCAATGGATCAACATAGTTAATACAAGGAAAACAACAAGCATCAATAGGACAGAAAATCATTTTGGAGTTCAAATCAATAATTACATTTGAAACAGTGATAACAATTATTTGAAATGATCACTGTCTGTTTACGTTTAGAAGCCTGATAGCAGAGGGAATGAAGGGCAGTGATTGGCTAAGAGTCATATTGAACCTGAGGGTATTACAGTGAATTCACTGGACAGAACATCATCTGCATGGCTGGTTATTGTTTTTGCTTTCTAGACCAACTGTTTCTCCCCAAAGGTCAGGTTATCTGTCCCCAATGATTCCGTCTTTGTGATAAGCATCCAACACATTTCTCCGTATAGAAAAAGATTTTAGAACTTCAAAGTGTTACAGTAGCCATATCCTAGGAATCAAACTGTAAAAGACCAATAAACAGCATTTCAATACCATGTTGTAAAACAACCAGATTCACCTCACACACACACACACACACTGTCCCAAGTTAAATGTTGGAGATAAGATAGGGTTTGGCAACATGTCAGATTTCAGATGTCTATGATGTGCTGGTACTTTCATACAAAGAGTGTTTTCCCCATTTAACTGCTCAGATGATTCCATGTAAATATCTGCTCAAATCCAGAGAGGTGTCGTTCACAAAACTATAAGAACTGACAAAAATAAAGATAAAATGAACAACAAATATGTGCATCTAAAGTTTGTTTACTTTTCTTCTTTAACCATTTCATCACTCATCCCATTTATGCTGTGGCCCTTTAGAGGGCATCGTACATAGGTTGGTAATAATAGTACAACTTCATGGAAGCACAATGCTGCTTAAACATTTCTATATCTCAATTAATAGGGAAATAATATCACATATGATCATGTGTCAACCACAGAGGGCATTTTTCTGCAGAATTACTGTTTTCATTTAATTAATTTTACTGACAATAATCCTGTTCTGTAGGACTGCTTGAGTTCTACAAGTAATCTAATAGTTACTCTAACATTGTTGCATTGGTACTTTTACACTGGAATAATAAAGTAGGACCCAGCCTAAGGCTCTCATCACATCAGTAGGTAGTGTACTTTAGTGCTGCATATTCACAAACACATTTTCAATTAAATTAGAAACAAAATGTTGACATACAGTGTGTCTGAAGCTTTCTTCAGCCCTAGTCTCTGGGGCTTTGCCCTATTGGTGAAGCAGCCTTGAGGCCAATGAATTGGCTTTTAATTTAAGTTCTTTATTAATTAAAACCAATGATTTCTATTAGATTTGAAATGTAAAATTAGGTGTAGCCTACATGCCCTCAGGTACAGGTGTATGGATGCATCAGTCCAGATGAGTTTCTCAGCAGACACGAACTGTATGATCGACACCTGGAAGCTTTTATTCTGAAGGATCCGGGCCGGAAGTGTGCTAAATTGGAGACTCAGCACACAAAACTTGCAGTTTTCCGGTACCGGTGGAAAGGTAAATATTGTTATATATGTTGAGAGGACAAATACGGTAGATATACGGTAAACAAAACGGAGAGGTGGATCATTTCATGCACAAAGGAAGAGGCGAATCCACTCGATAAGTGTGCACTTGTTGTATTCGAAAGTTAAGCTAATGTGCATTAGCTTAAAAACAACATGGACAAACATATGACACATGTAACGTTAACGTGAGCGTTAGCACAGAGCCAGGCTGTATTCATGTTAGTACCGTAATGTTCCTTCAGCATTCCAGTGTCAGTGTGTTATAATGGAATGACCTTAACGTTTTCTCTGATAGAAGTATCACGCCTCAATGAAGCCCGGTGTACCGACTGTCGATTCTCTTGTGATAGTGGACTTTGTGCCTCTTGTGATGTTTAAAAGGTTTATAAAACAACTTCCGATGAGTCCTACATGCAGCCGACTTTGCTCTGCCATATATAATCACGAGGTTTTCCTCATAAATCCTGTATAAATTCATTCGGTTCATGTTCAGCTATCCCAATGTTTGTGTGTCGTCATGATGGAGCGACACATTTAGTTGCTAACAGAAATACTTCCCATTTCAACAGTCCTAGATTTTACATAACGGTGATGAAATGTGTTTTCTGTTGTGAAATACCTCTAATGATAATCAGCCTCTACTGCTGTGATTTTGATTATTCTGTGCATCATCTGTTTAAAGTGTGTCCCATAACTTTATGAAAATGCTACATTTCACATGCAAATATTAAGTGTAATTTATTCTTTCCACGCTGCTTCCCTGTATGAGATCCAGCCTATGAATTGAGTTGAATAGTCCAGATTTATTAGGCAGGAATGGGGGACAATCTTTGGGAATCTTTAATATCCCATTGGCCAGTTGCAGACCAGTTCAAAATGAAATAGTTTTGGCACAGGTAGGTAGGTAGATACTTTATTTATCCCGAGGGAAATTCAAGAGAGTACTACTATAAAATCCTATACACAGGACATGCAAACTACTTTTGAACGGGAAGTTGATAAACGTCTTTTTCTGTTACCACCTGTTCAGATCAAGGACATACAGCCTGTCCAATTGTACCGATTAATGTATGGATGAGTGGAAATCTAAACAAAATACGTGCAAATATCTGTATCTATATGGTAGACTTTCATCATTAGAATACATATCTTTACATTAAATAAACATTTTTGTATTTCTGGTTTATTTTTCATACCATATTATGATGTTATGAATATGTATGATTAAGTGATAGTGGCAGTGACACCCATTTATGTCTCAGGAATTTATCATCAAAAACTAAGTCCTTCAATGTTTAATTTCTTATCCAGTTATAGGATTAATTGAGGGGTTGATTTCTGCCCATCACCATGACAACAGACTCCTCACTCCTCAACTCTGAGCTGGAGTTACAGCAGCAAGAAGAGCTGTATCAACAGCTGCTGCTACAGGCAAGTCACTTCACCAGTTTGTTCCATTCTCTTATGTTTCTAGTTAGCAGCATCGGCTGGTCTGAGGGAGCCATCCTATGGACCTGGCAGCCTGACTTCACATCCAATGCCATCATGCAAACTGCACTCCTATCAGCCTCAGTTGTTTAATGCAACTAGCAAATGTTTTTAAGCCCGGATATTCACATTAATGGTTCCACAGATTCCATCCTGATGACTGTGTTGATTCTTGACTTTTCCATGAAGTTGACATTTGTGTTTTTAAGAGAAATGTGCCAACATCCATTAAATACTGTAGTTTGTAAGGACAAGCCTGTTCTTGCTCTTTTCTTTCATCATTTTCAATCCCCACGCTGATACTCAATCATTTCACCCCCTGCACTTGTACTCTTTTGAATTGGTTGAGTATTTGTCATCTGTCTTCATTAAGTAATGACGTGTACCCCTGGTTATCTGTCTAGACTATGGGAAACATGCAGGCTGAAAATCCAGACTCCAAAGTAATCCGACCGCAACCTGGTAAGAAGCTGCACAAAGTAACATGACACCAAAAACATGTCTGCAGTTTGAAGGCTGGGTGATATCTAAACTGTAAAAGGTTTCATTCAGGTCGGAATAGATTACCATTGATCATTTTAATGACCTATTTACGTAGAAGAGTTTGAGTTTAACCAATATTTTGTAGCTCTGTAGTTCTGTAGTTAGGTCATCCAAAAGATGAAAGCAGCTATGGCGATTGAATCAGTTTGTTGTTGTCCTGATATCGGTCAGTCACAGAGAAACCAAAAACTGAGACTGCAGTCATTTCCTCATAGTTATCGCCAGGTCCCATGTCGATGGTAATCAACCAACTCATCTGTGTGAGTCGCCGTGCGCTCCGTTAACAGCGCGGTGTGATTGATGGTCTCTGAGCCAGAGACGGCAGCTGCTTGTGGTTTGCTCGTACGCTGTTTGTATTTAAGGCATTTAAGTGAAACTATCAAACTTTCTATCCAACTTTTCTTACAATCTATCACGGTACATATTACTAACGTTGTATTGCCCAGTACTATGGAATGCACCCGGATTTAGAAGACAGTGTTTATTTTATTGTGGGTGTGGGTGTGTGTGTGCGTGTGCATGTGCGTGTGCGCGTGCGCGTGTGCGTGTGCCTGTGTGTGTGTGTTCCCCCCTCGTCTCTCCCAGGAATCTGTGTGAAGACTCAGTCAGAGCCAGGCAGTCTGAAGGTCTTTGTAAACATCTGTCAGTCGAACTCTGTCCCACGTCCACCAGAACTCTCCAGAGATGAACTTGTGGAGCTGCTGCAATCCAAAGATCCCAGCGGCTTCAGAGTTCCCATGAGCCTCGGAGAGCCACACACAGAAGTTGACAACAGTATGTAACTAAAACCTGAGATAATACTAAGTTAATTAATCTATAAAGCCATTAGACAGTAATAGTTTGTATTGACATTTTAATCCCATTAAGTAAAGGAAGAGATAACAAACCTCTGTCTGTCTGTCTGTCTGTCTGTCTGTCTGTCTGTCTGTCTGTCTGCCTGTCTGCCTGTCTGTCTGTCTGTCTGTCTGTCTGTCTGTCTGTCTGTCTGTCTGTCTGTCTGTCTGTCTG
>CAAKHC010016064.1:52630-67571 GCA_901007825.1 Macroramphosus scolopax | reverse complement strand
GGGGGGGGGGGGGAGAGGGGGTGGTGGGGGGGGGGGGGGGGGGGGGGGGGGGGGGGGGGGGGGGGGGGGGGGGATTAGGAAAGCTCCACGGTTTGGGATTTCAGAGCTTTAACTTGATGCTCTTTTCTGTGAGCTTGCGGTGAATTTTAAAACCCCAATATACTCTGTATGCTGATAAAAAGGTTCCGGACTCCCGTCGGATGATCCGACTGTCGGTCCGTGACGGTGTCGAGGTGGAACCACACGTATGTTTTCATCATGGACGTCACATGACGTTAACGTTTGGGTCTTCATCGTGTAGCGTGAGGAGATTTGATTTGTTTACAGAAGCCTTGGATGCATGACGTCACGGTCGGAGGTCGGTGAGGTGCTGCTGCCCTCTGATGACGATGTTCTGACCATCTGACAGGTAGGAAGACCCAGAACATGCTGGAGGACTGTCTGTCCCGGGGAGGCTGCGGGGGCCCTCGGGAGGAGCGCTGCCGGGGTCGAGGGTCGTCTGCTGTCAATCAGCATCCAGAAGTTGATGATTGGGATGTTTTCTTCCAGTGTTCATGTCTGCGTTTGTCTCCAGGAGACGTGTCTCCAGCACCGAGGACCATCAACGTCTGCAGCTTCTCTGCATGCAAACACCAGATTCACATCGACAGTCCGCCGATGTCGAGACTTACAGATGAAAAGTAGTTTGAATTCATTCTGAAAGCAGCTGGAGGTCGGCGGGGTCGGACGGCCGGTGTGATTAACAGCGACAGCAGCAAATGGAACCAACAGACGGTCCACACAAAGGTTGTTTCTGCCATTCATGCTCTTTATTTCTCTCTCTCACCTCCAGTTACACGCCTGCAAAATGAATAAAACAAAACTCTTCACAGCAACCTGCTTTTTGCACCTAAATCTTGGCCGCGCTCTGAAACACTCCTGCTAGGTATGAAATAATGATGGCACAATATGTGTGTCGGCGCTCCGCGGGGGCATATGTTGAGTCAGACGGCCGGGCGAGATCACCTGTCTGGCCGGAGGGTCGACGGGCCGTCTGGAGCCCGCTAATGATAAAACTACAACATACTGACTGTCAGCTCATGGCGGGCCGTCTCCGAGCCGGAGATCCAGGCAGGCAGCCCCGGTCACTTCTGCTCCATGTCTGAACCCGCGCTGACCCGGCGCGGCGGCTGACCGACAGCCCTCTGAGCCAATGGCGTGGGGCTGTTAGAGCCCGGCCGCCCCGCCGGGGGTGGAGCTGCTGCAGAGCCGGGTCGAGTCACCTTGCCAGCAGCACTCGGCATCGCGCTTTAATGAAGGCAGAGGGGAACTTTAGCTGGAGGTGTTTGTATGTAATCATGTCACATTTCCAGAGAGTCGCGGGGAGAAGAGGCAGCAGATCGCTTCTGACTCGTCCAGCAGATGTTTGGAAATGGTGCTAATGTAGTGGATTATGTCTGAGGGTGAACAAGCAGCGAGAACCTGTGATATTAATGAGAACTGAGGTAGCCTGGGTGGAACCGCCTCCCAAAACAAGAACATTCACATCAGAATCTTCAAACTTCAGTTAGTTTTGTCAGATGATCAGAAATACAGAAATCTGTCTTCTCTCGTCCTGTCAAACGTCGTCCATGAAGTTCCTTCAGTATTTAAGTAGCTTTGGTCATGGAGTGTTGACCCATCTGGGACCCCCAACAGCCAGTTCTGTCCTCAGTTTCCATGGAGACCAGATGATGGACCCCTGGTGGGCTCCATTCAGAACCCACATGAGCAGACTGGGGGGCCCATCCGGTGATCATGTTCGCTCTGCCCAGTTCTAGTGTTGATATTCTTCTCCATCCAACACCAACCCTCTTAGCCCATTCTGGGACTTCCAGATTGGCTGCAGTAGTTTGCAGTAGTTCCTTTAGCCCTGCTTGGACCCGTTTCTGCCTGGTTGTCTTTCCGTCCCAGGATTGTAAACTTCTCCTCATGTTCTGGTGGCTCATCGTGAGCAGTGAGCAGGACCACCAGGACCACCGGGACCACCAGGACCGACTGGACCGACTGGACCACCAGGACCACCACCACCAGGACCACCTGGACCGACTGGACCACCAGGACCACCAGGACCACCGGGTCCTCCTACCAGTTCACTGACCCCTAACAGACCCAGAGAGGACCATCACCCACCGAGCCTCCGAGGCTGATGGTTGATGGTCCTCTGGTGGAGGTGTAGACAGCTGCAGCCATGATCATGGACGTCCTGTAATGTCATTACATGCTTCTATTCATGAATATTTGAGTTGAATAACAAACACTTGAGTTCTTCCCTGCCGGTTTCAGACCAGCTCAGGCGTGTCCGCTGCTCCTCCATCTTCTCGTCTCTGAGGAGACCCGGTCCGGTCCGAGTGCCAGACCCTAATCCAGCCCAGAACGCAGGAGGGACGACAGATCCCAAACGTTGTTTACAACCTCGGCTGCGGCGCTGACTGGGCCGAACAAACAGGCCCGGTGCCGCTCCTCTCCGCGGCTGGCACGGGGCAACATTAGGATATTTGCCGGTGTTTGCCCGAGGATGAGGAGGCTCTCGTTGCTACGCATGTGCCAGATGAATCATAAACCTATACCATATGCCGTCGCAATTTGCTGATGGGCCCAAGCTGTTTTGGTGGATATAAAATCCAGGGATTACGGAGGCTTGATCCTCAGTGGATGAAGGGAGAGAAGGACAGGGAGACGGGGTGAGGACGAGGGGAAAGGTGGAGGGCGGAGCTCCACGCTGCTGCTCTGCTATTGGTCGTCCTCGGAGGGGAGAAGTCACGGCGGCTGATTGACACCTCCCAAACGATCTAATCTAACAAAGGCTGGGAGGTATTAGCTCAACCTGGTGGTTCGTGAAGGCAAACAAATAATTTCGCGCCGCACGCAGACAACAACATGTTTGCCACCTCGTCCCCGGTGTCGCCGGCGGTAATTGAAGTAGCTGTCAGAAAACAAAGGGACTTCTGGGAATTGTCCTGTTGTTGTGTTTCCCCTCTGAAAATGGAGAGTATTAGCCGACGGTCCAATCAGCAGCTGTGTTGGAGCTAAACCTCTTATCTTAAATAAAACATGTTTACTGACAACAGGTGAGGAATCCCAGCGAGCCGAGGAGTCGCTTGTTATCTGTTAACTACCAAACACGACTTAGCAGATTAGTGAGAGTGAATGTTTTCAACTCACAAATCTGTCTGACAAACATCTGACGGGCCTCCGACACACGTCTGTTATATCCAAAGAACCACCAAGATCTGATGAATACTTCCACAATAGAGACAATAGAGACAATTTCTTTGTCCCTCAAAGTTTAAAGATCTCAAAGACGGAACAAAGTAGTTGTTTTACCAACTTTATTCACCTTAAAAATAAGGAGAAAGTTGATGTCTAACAGATCTTTTATTAAATCCTGTTGATCAGTGTGTGTTAATTACATTAACCAAACTTGATCAATAAAACCGTATTAATAAATATCATTACATCAGTTTCTGTGCACAGATAAGATTGATGGTAAGAACATTACTATTCTAACAGTAACATTATGAAATCCTCCTGATTGGGTCGTTGTATCTGTTACCTGACGGAGCCGCGACGCAGCAACAGGCCTCCTGTCGACACCCAATATTCATCCGGGGGTCAAAGGTCAAATACAAACTGATAAACAAGGAAAGAGGCTTAACTCGTTTCAGGTTTTGATTAACATCAACCGTCTGGATTAAAGACTCAGAATTCATGTCACGCTGCTGACGGTGGTCGGGGGGGGGGGGGGGGGGGGGGGGTTTATTCAATTTTTTAATAGAAAATCTCCTCCAGTCCAACTTTCTATTTAACTTTACTGCACTTTTTAAAGGTCACCTGAACCCAAACCTTTGGCACTTCCACAGCTTTAATGTATAATGTCTTAAGTAATTGCACAATAGACTGAGGAGCCGCGGCGGCCGGAGAGAGTGCGCTAACCGCCATAACTCAAGCTAACAGCATGTAGGAGCGATTACCTCGTACTTTTTAATTGAGTGGGTTCAGAGAAGCTCTAACTTCCGAGTTTTACGAGTCGGGGGTCTTTTAACGGCTCGGCCGCGGTAATTCGATAATCATTTTCATTTGGTAGAATGCTGGCGATCAATCTGACGGATGACTTCATCAATCCTCGCGGCGCACTCGCCGCGGCCGCAGAGTCTGAGTGTGAGTCGAGAGGCCATGAATCGTCCCGTTATGAATCCCAGTCCAACTAAAACTTGATTAGTGAGCTATTGCAGCGGGGAAATACAGCGGCACTTGATATTCATTAAGATAAGGTGTTACTGCCAACGCTACACGCTTTGTGACAATGAATCTGCCATTTGCATGAAAATGGGCTCAAAACTCTTTAATGGCAGAATGACAGTCTCGCTCATTGTAGCCCAGTTTGGCAGCGGCGGCGCGGCTGGCAGGACGCTCGCTGCCGCCATCTGAAGGGTGTCGAGGAGCGCTGGTTTGATCCTTCATGACTGAGTTTCACTCTGTTTTGCTTTACGTCTGATTAATTGAACAAATTCACATTTACAGCAACATTTCCGGCACTTTCATTGATCCTGAAGATCCTCCGAGTCCAACACGTGGAGGTCGAAGTCCCGGATCAACAACACAACAAGCGACAAAGAGCTTCCGAGCCAACGGACGGCCAAACAAGACAGACTGTTGATCCCGGACTGATCGCGTTCAACACATACAGGATAAATCCCTCCTCCTCTAACCCCGCCGGGCTGCCTTTGTTTTGCTTCAGCTCGCTCGTGTGTTCAAACAATCCGTCAGTGAATCATATTTGTAGCATCCCATGAATAATTGAGATTATCTTGATTATCCTGTTTTGCAAAAAAAAAAAAGAAAGAAGCTTCCAGCCGACCAGATTATTGGAAATCAGTTCGGAGGACTTAGCATGACTACAAAATGTAAACACAGGTAAATATTAAAGGATGATTCCGGTATTTCTAAACCTGGGTGCTGTTTTCTCATATGAATCAGAATCAGAATCAGGAATGCTTCATTCATTACAGCAGCAGAGAGCATTTAGCAAAACAAATAATAAGTAAACAAATGAAGTAATAAGTAAACAAATGAATAAGTAAGTGCGTTTGTGGAATTGCAAGTTTTGTGTCTAAAGGGGACAAAAAGTATTGGAATTGTTCCGATAACCGTCTCTATGAAAGTACTTGTTATGCCACCGACAGGCTCCGATTCTTGTCTCTTGTCTGACTCCATCATGCAAAGCACCGCTGCACCTTTTCTTCCAGGTCTGTATTTTATACATCTGACTGGTTTATTGAGGGATTGTTTTCCCCGTCATCCTGCTGAGCTGGTTGATACAGTATATCTTTTCCCTTTTTGGACAATGGACTGAGGGAGGCTCAATCATCTCATCCGCCTGCACAAATAAAAGCAGAATGACATTAAGGTAAAGTGAGAGCAGCCCCCTCGGGGCCGGGGTGACATCCAGCTCCAGCTCCAGATTCACCTGACGTCTTCTCACCTGAGGACGCCCCTGGGCACGGGGTGACTCATCCACGACCCCTGCACGAGTTGTCTCGGTACCAAACCTTCACTCGCTCATCTCCGGGGGAGTGAAATCACTGATATGATCAGGGGAGGCTGTCGGGATGCGGCACCAGCAGTGTCTCCTCTACTCACTCTGCACACACCCGCCGGGAAAGGTGAAAGAAATATCATCACGTTCCTCGGCCAGTTTGACCCTTCAGATACTGAAGTCGTTTGTGTTAATGAAGATTCAGTGTGACGATGATCATGCAGCTGGTCCTTTAATGTCAAATAACAACATAATGTCTCCATGTCAGCCACCACTCGGAGCAGCGTTGTACATTTACTGACTTAGCAGAAAACAAACATATTGTGCCTGAGGGGATTTCAGTCAGTGGGATGATTGAACCCCCCCCAAGACCTTAAGGTCTTCTTGCATTAAGAAGCCATCTGTAAACCATGTGCACTGAGAATCTATATGCATTTTCATTTGTCGTGTGTGTAATTCATAATCCTGTGTAGTTTCTTTGTCTGCAGATATTATTGTGATCCCTGATAGCGTGACCAAACTTCCACGACCTCCCACTCGAAGAACGCTGGAGGATCAATGGCTATCAGGTCATTGATGTTGGCTGTGGAAGTCTGCTGCTAACATATTACACAGCTGAACGTCTGCAGGTCTTCAGTCAGGAAGTGGCGAGCGGAGGTCACGCGAAGGCTCCTCTGCAGTTGGTCATGTTTCCAGGATGTTCTGAATATTCAGTTCCTGGACAACCTCCACGATGATGACTCCTGTTTGTTTCCTGTTTCCAACAGTGAGTCAGTGAATCAACCCCTAAGTTAAACCACATGGTTATTACTGTTACCATGACAACAACAGTGACCGGACCCTGCAGGAAGATGTCATCCATGCTGCGTTGTTTTCCAACCCAACGTTTCTTTAAACCTCTCCAGATGTTAACCGTACATTTACTCACCATCCATGTTTTGGAACATTTCCAGAAGTGGTTGTGAATCCAAATGTGATTTATTTATGATGAAGATGACATGCACCTCCTGGTCGAGTGGTCGGCAGTTTGCCATCTGAAACATTGTCATGGTGGCGATAACAAACGGAGACCTGATGGACCACAGAGAAGCTGAATGTGTGTTATGATGCTGTTGGCTCAGACGTCCATTGAGTGTTGAAATGAACCATCAGAGATTATTTCTTGTATACACAGATTTAACTGACATCAATCAAACATACCTTTTAAATGATGTGTCAGACCCAACCTTTGCATGAAAAAGGCATCTTCCATGAAGTTGTTTGTGTTTGTAATGCTTGAATACACAGTATCAAAACTGATATAGTACAAGATGATTTAAGTATGAAATGCCCGACATTACTCCGCCGCCTCGTGTCTTGTTAGGCCATGAACATTAATTAGATATCTATCTCCGAGGATTCCTCAACATTAATAAAGCAGGGAGAGTGACATGTGAAGGTCTCACATTGTGACTAATTGAAAAGACATCAATCATCCCGAGCCATTTTACTTGCCTCAGCACACCTGCTACTGTGTGGAGGAGGTCGCGCTCCGAGCTGGATCAAGACAACTTAATCTAGATAAATTAACATTGAGAACTGCGCCGAGAGGACGTCCCTTATCTCATTCTGCTCCTTCACAGAGAGCTTTATCTCACAGGTCAATCTTATCAACACTCAGAGGAATGTAAAGTGGGTTCTTGCCTCCTTTTTTTAAACCTTGTTTCTATCAAGGGAAATCCTCACAAGTAGGACCATGTATCTTCTCACCTGCTATAGGATAAAGAAACAACCACAGATGAAGGTAAGCACAGTGAAGGATTATATCTGACTCTGGGTCACTTGTCCAATCACCTGAGAGTGTTTCCAGTTGAGTTTCCCTGAAGACACGTTAGTCCACAATTTGCAAATATGCAGTTTCACACTGCTTTTTGGATTCATTTTATGATTGTATGAGTTTTTTGGAGGGCTGGGCTAAATGTTTGATTTGGATGTGTACTATCGTACAACAAACTGTTCTCACTGTATATAAATAACCAGAACTACGTGTGTAGCACGTCACTTCCAGTCAGCCTCCTAGCAGATTGGAGATGCCGAACCGTCTACAGACGACAGTGTGACCAGATGATAAACTACAGTAAAATATTACGCTGAATAGGGTGGAAACTCACACGCTTACATTGACATGTTATTGACATTAGCCAGAGCCACCTTGGTTGCTGTCCGCCACTGTATGTTGTTGTCGTCAATTACGCATTGCATTCTATATATATCCTATATCAAGCCTTTCACATACTCTAGATTTCCTACTAAAATTTCAGAAATACTGAAAAAAAATCACAATACCCCGTTATGTTATCCATTTATTTATTTATTTATTTTGTGTTTATCTATTCAATTATCTTTATTTTTTATGTATTAGTTTATTCAATTTATATTATATTTCAGATTACTTTATTGATCCCTTTAGGGGGTGTCCGTCAGGGAAATTAGCATCTCCAAAATACTTACAGCACTATACACCATAATAATTGCCCACCACCATCACATCTATTAAGAGTAATAAAAGTATAATAAAATACAGAATAAAATAGAGTAGAATAAGAATAGAATATAAATATAAAAATATAAAAATGTACAGGAAATGTATAGGAAGTATGAGGTGTGTGTTGGGTCTCTGAGGGTATATTGTTCTGTATATTGCACATGAATGTTATTGTTGTTGCAATATTTAACTACTCTGGCGTTATTTTTATTTTTTATTTTTTATTTTACAGTTTTACGTCATCCTAATTTTACTTGTAGTGCCCCTGTGAATCCGGCAGGGAGACCCCGTACCGAGAAGCTCTGCTCATGCGCAGCTCCGAATTGAGCAGTGCTGAGTACCAGAAAGAAGCTAACTTTCTTCTTCAGTCCGTCATCCGCAGGTAACATTACCGCTAAACTTTTGTTTTCTACGTTTACCTTGTTAACTGTACTGCTAATAATATGTTTAATAAGCTATGTATTTTAGAGCTAATTCTCCTGCTGGGTGTGTTCCTGCCAAGTAACACGTTATAAAACAGTATAAAGTTAATGTGATGTGATGTACACTGACGCTCTGTTGCATAAGAAGATGTGTTCTTTATATTGTTAAACGTTTTTTAGCCAGCCAACTGTGAGTAAATGGATGATGACAAAGATGACTTGTTCAAACCAGTCACATTGTCGTTAATGGGCACTTCCGGTGGCGCCATTTTTAAAGCTCTGCTGTTCACCAGCAGGAGGAAGTTGTGACTGTTGAGTCTTCATCATGTCGGTGTTGGATGAACGTTAGCAGGAGTGTATGTGTTCATATCTGAGAGTAGAAGGAAGGTTTGTTTCGAGTTATATTATTTTGGTACATTTTCACTTCAGTGGAACATGTGTTCATTTATTTATCATCAGCTTTTGTAATTGCTGAAATAATTTAGTGTTGATTTGATCATGTCTGATAACTTTTGTTAAGAGCAGAGATAGCTTGAAACATCATCAATAACCCACCGCCCTGCACGCACTTTATTCTTCTATACTTGCCATGTATTTTTCATTCCCGTGTCCCATTGACTTACGTTAGGTCTCGACCGAGCAGCGATTCTCGGAGACAGTGGCTAAACAGATGTTTGGAATGGCAGATGAACACAACTTAGGCACCACATATGCTGCACAATCCAGAGTTGGGAGTGATTTATTCATACCAGTGAATAATGTAAACACACTTTTTGAGTGAGGAGGGTCTGGTCTGGGCGTGTGCCACTCAGTTCCAGCTCATGACAAACTGATGTTCTTGTCAAAGGAAATATCAGTCACTTTTCACTGCAGCCGTATCCTTCCACAGTAGTTCAGCAAGCAAACACAGTCCTATGAAACAATTGATTTGCCTCAGGCTGTCTGACCTTATCTTCTGATACACATAGAGAGTATTTCTGGACAGGACTTCTATAGATTTTATCCCTCATAACAATGGAATTTTATTGGTAGGAAATTACTTAATCAACATTAAATGCGACGCTCACACAGCAGCCGGACTACTTTTTCTGGATTAAACTTTCGTCGTTTTTCTCCTCAATAATTTCCCACACGGTGATTTGCATCACAATTTCTGTGATTTCATTATTGAATTGCAACAAATTTCTAGTGTATATTTTAGTTGAGCTATTTTGTTTTGCCTTTTTTTCCTCTCTGTCTAATACATATGCATGTTTTGCAGAAACTTAAAATGTTTTCCTCTGGACTTGTTTACAATATAAGTGACAACACTATTAAGGAAAAACAGGCTGCTGATAGTAACTTGTGTAACTGGTCTGCAATGCTTTGTGAGGATCAGCGTCAGACATGTACTGTGTGTACATAAATAGAAAGGAATCATTCGTGGAAATAATCTGAATGAGTTAATTATCTGCTCCCCTCCCCCCGTCTACTGGAGAACATTGTAATGGTGAATTAGATACCTAAAATGACCAGTGTGATTGTAATGACAGCTCTCTGTAAGAATCATTTCATGTGCCTACGTTGCTTTGGAAGACATGATTAATGAAGCGCAGCATCCTTCACATTTATCCACCACTCTCCCTTTCATTTCCAGAAATACTGGTCTGCTGACATTTACTTACGTTTGGGTTAATGTATTAATTCCAAAGATAATTACTCAATATACTTTTGTCACTGTTGATATAGCTCAGCGTCACCTTGCGTGCGCCGCTCTGAGAGACTCTATATGACTTTGCCAGATGGGAAATTGGCTTCAGCAGAGATCTCTTTCTTTGAGGAAGGCCATATGTACATGACGTTACACAAAACCCTTCCCCAAATAACATTATAACAGAAGGGAAGGAAATCCCCTCATTGTTGTCATTGTCAGAGTCTCCTTGAAACTTCTTGAGATAGAGCCGTCACGATGCAATCTGGGCAGCCACATATTAGAATAAAATCAAGACTTCTTCATGATGTCAGGGTAGATGACTCGGGGTGTGTAGTACTATCCTGGTCGGAGGAACAACCCGTCTGGAACGTATCATTATTCTAAGTCTGTGGCCCGATGCTGAGCCACTATCATGAGAAATAATTCTGTAAAACCTTCAGGAAATAATGATGTAATATCTCAAAATAATGTTTTATTATCAAAAAAAAAGAAAAGTTTCTCAATGTTAAGATGTACAAAGTCCTTATTTTGAGATAACACGTCATGTTGAGACAACAAGTAATTATTTTCAGAAGGTTTTTGATGATAATGACTCACAGGCTCTTTATGTTTTCATCACATTGGTGGAAATGAGCTTCCATGGCAGCCTGCCCATGAGAACCAGGACAAGTCACTCTTCAGCAATCATCTGTTGGTCGATTAACACGGGAGACATTTGAGTTGAAAGTTATAGCTGGCCATCATTTTATCCAAATGTAAACATTACAGAACGTTGTTCCTGTAGGCGTGAAGCGGGATAGAAACTTGCATAAAGGACCGCGTTCTTTACCGGTGGATGGACCGGACGGGCGAAGGTATTTCATTCATGGGAAAGCACATTACAGTGATTCTTTCATTGTTCCTTGAAGTTGTCGGCTGGCATGGACCACAGGGTCGTCTGTCAAATAACACACTCCACCTTTCAGCATGTCGGTTTGCCTCAACATCTGGTCAGGCTCAACTTTTCCTCGCTGAAAATGCAGCCGTAACGGCCCGAACAGGATCCATATGCTATTAAGTGTCATAACTGTCAGCAGTAATGCGACAGGTGTGGGGTGTGTAGGACGTGTAGGAGAATATAACTTGGCAGATGTTTCCACTCAAAGTGTGATAAGATGTTATTGTGAAAGCTAAAACTCCCACTGAGAATTGAACAGCTGATGAGGTGAAAGTGTTTCACAAAGAAATATTATCTTTGTTATATCTGGTGTGACATGCTTTGCAGTACAATGGTACATGAATCATCAGCTGACAGTTACCAGATGTTTTTATTGGTCTTTCTGCCTTGTGGTCTTCGTTCCATCACCCAGAGAAGCAGTCTGTCGTTAAAGGCCCCTGGAGTTTTATGGTAATCAGATATTTTTTTAATACATTTCATGTTGTGCAACTACGTAAACAAAATGCTGAATGCATTTCACACCTTGTAAAGCTTTGTACAAATCGTACATACATAGAAGTATTAAGTAACCTAGATGACCCCTCTTTTAGAGTGCTTTAATGTCATCCATTGTCTGATACTGATGTTCTGAATAATACAGAAAATAGCAGTGTTCAATTAATCGAAGATGGCACTGTTCTCTCAGACAGATAAAGAATTAAACATTCCAAAAATGGGCCGCCAGATAAAGCTGGCTGGTCCACAGTTTCTTAACAAACTGAAAATATTTTAGTTTTGAGCCGTTAGTGAAGCAACACATCTGTCTGTCACCTCCTCCCCTGCTGCACCGAGAGGCTCGTACAACCTGTGCAATGCAAAACGGTTTCTTCTGTTCATTTTGAAACAATGGCGGGACAAAATAGACTTAATTATTAGGAAACAGTGAGGTGCAATACACAAGGGTGCGAATGCCCTGAGCAATATCTCCCCGGACCTCAAGTGAGTCCAATTGCTTTTGTACAGCCCTTCGATATCCCCAGGTATCAGTGGTCCATCTAAAGATTTACGCCGTTTGACCCTTTGTTTCTTGCACACTGTGTGGTCAAGTATTATTTCAAGGATTTAAGAGGATCACTTGTACATTAAAGTTGTAAACACTAATGAGCTGTGGTGATGTTCTCAGCGGATGAGAGGTGCAAACAGACAACCTGGAGCAGAGAGGTGCATCATGGGAGTTGAGTCGTTCAGGCAGACACCATGTAGCCACATTGTGGATTTCAGCCAGAGGACGTTTGTTGCATGTCGTCCCCTCTCTCTCCCCTGCATGTCCTGACTGTATCCTGAATGTTTGACCCAAACCAAGTCACAGCATCAGAAATGCCTCTTTCTGCTTCAAACCAGGACTCTGACCATCGTTTCCCGTTTGCATGTCAGTTCACTGAAACAGAAAACAGCAGGAGTGTGGTAAACCCAGAGAAGAGCACATCACATCGGGGCGTCATCATCCGCCCAGCGTGGACGACATCACAGCGGTGCACACATCAGTGTGGTCGTGTGTCTGAGGCCATCTTGCAGATGTCTTTGTTGTGTCCTCTCTCTCCAGGCTGAGCTGGCCACAGTGTGCGTGTGATAGATACTGGGAGACACGGGGGGCCGCCTGTGATATTTCAGCAGCTGTTTCCTTTATGCAGCTGTATCGCTGCAGACAGGACACTTCAAATTATGCTCATGGCTGCCACCACTGTGTGTGTGGCAGTCCAAAGAGATCCCTGCCCAGCGTCGCAGTGAGACACAACAGAGAGTTGAGGGGAACTCTACATCTATCACTATGGATACTATCAGCTCGGAGAGGAACAGAGGTCCTCTGCAGCGTGTGCAGGTCATCTCTAGGGAAGAGCATAACACGAGCTGTGTTTACGTGGAGGCCTTTATTAGAAGCGTAATGGTTTTCAGTGACTGAAACATAATGAATAACCCTTCTATCTCAAAGTGACAGCCTTCAAAGACACAGACCAGTAGAAAGACTCCCTCAACACAGAGTTCTTCATGCTACAACTAGACAGCCATCTTTGATTTCCTCATTTATTTTTCATTTAAATCTGAAACCACATTGGCGTGCCCATGAAAAATACAGATTTCACCCTTGTCCAGTCGGGAGAAAAAGATCCAATGAGGCAGAAACACACGTCAACAGAGAGGAGAGAGAGGGGGAAAAACACATAGTGTGTCCTTTGAGCCGGTGTCACCCTGCTGGGCGGAGTTTGACATTCAGACCATGCGACAAGGCTCGACCCAGGGTGGACGGCCCCCCTGCAATATTAACTCTCATTTGGAGAGCAGCTGTGGCTATGAGCATGAAACATTGAAGGAAACAGCTGCCATGGATCCAGTGCCATCGCACCACCTCTCTCACTGTCTATTAAAACGCCCTCCCCACTGTTCCCTTAAGCCTGCATGGACACAAACTGGCTCTTATTCCTCGTGTAGTTTCCTTTCTGACTGTGGTCTCTTGATGACTGAGCCCGTCTGTGTGAGCTTTGAATGAAAGGAGAGATGTCACCAACATCTGGATGGGAAAAGTGCTTTCAAGGCCACGGTGTCCTTGGCAGTTCACCAAACCGCAATCAGGCATTCAATGAACTGTCCCGAGAAGCTTTATTCAGGGGAGATAAACAGGACCCTGATGTAGTGATCTCTGTTTGTAGTCACACTCACTGCTCAATGAGGGCCCCCTCCTTCTGGGGGAGGGTACAGATGTCAGCTTTGGGACGAACTTCACTCCAGTGGATGGAAGGAAAAGTCATAACTTAGTAAAAATGGAGAAAGATATAACGCACTATTGATTAATTCAGCATCTGACAGCATTGATGCAGCACGCTGAAGGAGGGTTTTACAACTGGCTTCCACTTCTGCTCACAGGTTTGACTAGAAGATTGAGAAGTTGGCAATTGAGTGTATATTCAGCAGAAATACTTTAATAATACACGATGAGATATGCGGTGTTTGTTGCCATGGTGATCAGATACCCACCACTCCTGACCAGTCATGATCCTCCACCCTACAAGTATTGTAGCGATCACAACCTGACTTCAGCAACTCTGCTTCCATTTCACAATCACACGCTGTGTTTTAAAAGACCCTCGCCATGTTCGGGAGCTCCTCAGAGACACATGCTAATTCACTTCAGCTTCAGAAGAAGTACGGGGGTGGGATTGGGAGCGCGAGAGCATTAAAGGTCATATGTGATTCCGAGTGACAGGCTGAAAATAAGTGTGCAGGCATCTGAACCCACGGAAGCTCCGCTGGGGCCCGGACCTCCTGGTGTTCTCCTAGTAGCTGTACAAGCTCCTGTGCACTGTCAGTGACTGATCCGAGGGCAAATGACTTTAAATAATTGATGGTCAGTTCACCAGGCCTGCGGATTATAACCATGTGAACACTTGTTTTCCGCCCGTGTGTTTAACTGTAATGAAAAACAACACGACAGAAAGTGACAAAGAAAGATGACGCGGGCTACGGCAGACGTATGAATACGAATCCTGAGGAGCTCCTGCTGCCGGCGTCGATGTAAATGAGGCCCCGACTCTTTGCCAGCAATGTGGACAATTAAGCCGTTATTAATTATTCAGGAGTGGAAATAATTGATCAGCGAGGTTGAAGTGGCTGAGGACTGTAATGGCATGGGCAGCGCCACTTTCACTGGGGACAATTAGCAACAGGGGTAATTACATTCACAGCCAATTTGTAATACCAGTGTCTCTTAAAAGTGTGTGTGTGTGTGTGTGTGTGTGAGTGTGTGTGTGTGTGTGTGTGTGTGTGTGTGTGTGTG
>CAAKHC010016064.1:38092-52491 GCA_901007825.1 Macroramphosus scolopax | reverse complement strand
TCAAATGATATTACATTATCTAAATAGTGTCATTGTGTATTCTGTAGCTACTATTGCTAAATGGTAACAGTTGAAAACGTTAATAACGGTAATTAAACATTAAAAAAAAATGCGGCTTATAGTGTGAAAAGTACAGTGCCATACCTATGTGAATGCTTATTTATTTTTTGAAGTAAATGGTTAAAAGTTATTTTCATTGTATTGAGATGGTTTATTTACGGTTAAGATAGAGACACACTAGGCTAAATATATACTAACTAATAATAATCAATAATAAAAACTCAGGTTAGCTACCCCTAATCAATGCCCGGACAGACGCACGGACGGACAACACGCAAGAATTCAGGACTGAAGTGGCCCAACACCAACACCACCACTATACTTTTATATTTCATAGACATATTCGCTCCTGTCACATTGTTCTGCCTCGTTACTGTCTGTTCCAGTTCCCTTCCCCTCTCAGCTCTCTCATCGCCGTTTTAGCACATTAATTGATTCATTATTCCAATTCGCACTCAGGAAGGGGGAGGGGAGGGGGGGGGCTGATTAACGAAGGAAGAGGCCCGGTCTCTGTGGAGCAGCTAAGGATCGCTGTTGTTCTGTCCCATGCGTTAACGTGAGCTTATAGACTGGCGACTGGAGGAGAGGAGGAACATGCAAATACCCTGGTAGGATGTTAGTGGAGGGATGCTGGAAGATATTTGGCAGTTAATCAATTAGCTTAAAAACAACACTTGATTTGATTTTTTATATTTGATAAATCTTTGGCCCAATAATTAATCCTGTATTGACACGGCTGGCTTTGATGGTAATGATGCCAACACACACTGAAGCAGTCTAATACATATTCAATAAAAAATGGATGTGTATGTGTAGAAGAACTGCAAGACGTCTAAACCTTCAATTATCTTCAGCTCATGCAGCTATAGCCTTCAGATGGTGGCCTTTATTCTTCTCAGCCACTGATAGAAGCAGGCATCTACCTGAAACAGATTTTATGGGATGCAGTCGTCTCCGTTTCACTGTTATTTCTAAATTTGCTGTTAATTCCAGCTCAACGCTTCATCATCAACTGTATAAACGAAGTGGACGTAGCCAGCGTGACGTCACCCAAGAGGGTTTGTTTGTTCATTATTCGCTAACAGAGCTGACAGTATTCAATGTTCAATGTGTAGTATTCTTCCTGAGTACAAACCTCCTGACAAATTAGGTTTTAAAAACTCATATTCTTGCATCTCAGCTTGGATGAACAAAAGGTTAATACACTAATTGTCTTAGTACGAACGTTCCCTGACCCCTTTATTTCCCACTATCTCCTCATGTCTTTCTCTTTGAGGTGCTAGCAGAAGATTGTTAGGCCGTATCTTTAATCCCATTGTTCCGTGACGACAGCTCAACATTTAACTGCCCTGACACGTCCAGTTAGCTACGAACCCAAAGTTTACCTGACACAGGGTGGCCTACTTATTGTCTGCTGCCCCTTTCCCTCCTCCACACCCCCACCATTGCATCCACCACCATTCATTCTCCTCTGCCCCCCGTTCCTCCCTGGCCACCCTCATCATCCTCGGCCTCATCCTATTTGAAGGAATTAGGAGGGAATCAATCACTTGTCTGGGTCTACATGTTGTTACAGCCGGCCTCACTTCACAGCCAGGGCATCTATCTACTATCTCCAAGCAAATACGACGGGGTGGCGGGGCAGTTTGGGAGGAGGGATATCATGTGGCGAGACCAGGAATTCAAAGTGACGCAGTTTGGAGCTCTGGTGGCCATTGAGCTCCTCTGACAAACTGACTGCAACACCCCCGGGCTCTTCTTCCTTCTCCTTTCCTCTTCATCTGTCCATCTCACTTCTCTGATGTCCCCTCGGTCGCTGCCACACTGCTCTGTCATTCAATGAGATGAGAAGCCGCCACCATCGTTGTCACCTCACCCAATGAGAGTCTCAGAGAACATGTAATGGTCTGTCTGTCTCCTCGATCTGTTCTTTAATTGTCCGAGGTCGCGGCAGGTTTGGCTCAGAGAAACACGAACCGCTCTGCGTACCCGACTCCCCGAATCCACACAGCTACATTCAGCGAACCTTTCTGCTGCGTCCTGAGTCCAACCGCTGAGGATCAGTGAATCACGCCACTGACCTATATTAGGATGCACCCAGAAAGATGTCGCCAACAGTCTAATGGTACTTTGTGTTAATCGTACTCACATTAATCGATGGCTTGTGTTTACTAATAAATACTTACATGCATTTGATTATAATAGATTCAGCTACAGTTGCTCACACTTGCTGCCAGGTTAATGTTCTTCTGATGTTTTCCTTCAATTTATTTTTTTGCAATTTCGAATTAAAATTTAAAAATTCTGATGTGACGATTTGAATTGGTGTAATTTTTTTTATGACATCACATACCTGCTATTTCAAACGGGGTCTCCTCTGTACATCCGACAGCAAAATATGAATGAGAATGAGAAAAAAAAATTAGAATATGTCTAATCGCACCAGAGGGAGGTGGAAGCGCCTGTAAATCTGTTTGTAATGACGTCATTAGCTCTCAGCTGTTTAAATAGTTGATTAAGGTCTGTGCAGCTTGCACGCTGACCCTGACACCCACAACATCTGTTTTGTTTGTGTGGGCTGAAAAGCAGTTGCTCTCACACAGCACAATATGTGCCTTGGTAGCAAGGTGACATTAGCTCTGACAACAACACTCCGATTAGCTGCACACTGGAGCGAGGTCTCACTTCTGAATGCTGCTGCTCGACTGCTGCTGCTGCTCTTTGACTCCACGGGAGACGACTTAAATAAATCATTGAGGAATAATTTGGAAGAGATGAATGTGAAGGTATCATGATTGGATCCCAATCCATCTACTCCAGAAACTTAGTTTCAGAATTATTTTCTTTTGTTTTTTATGTTTTCTGACAGTTAGCCAGTAACTTTCACAGAGCACCCCGCCATGTTTAGAAAAGAGTTTTGGCGAGATTTCAGATTTGTGGAAATCCAAATGAAACCCTCGTAATAGTTATTTTTTAAATGTATGTGTCGATACATTCTGGATATATAAAAAGATAAATGCATGAAGAAACCCTCTGCAGTCTCTGATGAGACGTTGTTGACATGTGCTTGATGTAACCGTGTCTGCTGACGTGCTAACATTAGCATGTGCTAATCTTCCACAGTCACCACCCTCCTCTTCTCTTTCTCTAGACCTGCAGATGGTGACCCGCTCTGATAATAGTCACTTAAATAGGACATGACTTTCCGGCGCAAACATATGTTTGGTTACCTCTCTTCCTTTCTCTGTCTGTCTCTCTCTCTTTGTATTTGGCCAATTTGTTTTGTCTCTTGTTTTGTGCATTGCATCAGCTGCTCAAGGATCCTCCTCACTTGTCGCACGCTCTGATGGACGGCGTGCTCATGCAGAGCAGCCATTGTGCTGATGCTGGGCATGAAATGAAACGTTCTCTTTATCAGCTTGGCAGAGAGAGAGGGAGGGGTGAGGAGGGGGGGGAGGGAGACACTCACTGACTGCAGGAGAGAGAATGCAGAGTGTAGATCAACTAACAATGAGCCTTTTCAGGGAAGTCACCCGATAATGCATATGAACACATATGTGCACACATGCATCCATGTGCATGTAAAGACTGCAAAACACCCTCTCACTCGGTCGCCTCTGCCTCGTGTTGAGCTGACTGACGAAGCTTTTCTCCCTGCCCATATGGAGGGAGAGACCCGGCCATGTAAACATAATATTGTTAATGGTGTCATTAAAGAGGGCGGATCAAATCACGGGACTCCAAACTTCAAAGAATTGGGACGCTGAACTAAACAAAACTGACAAGTACATTTAAATGAATTTCATCTGACTGTATTTTATTATGAAAGGATGCTGAATATGTGCAGCTTGACTCCGTCTCCTTTTGTTTTTATAAAGTAATCCTATATTATTTTCAGACACTAGATACAGTTAATAATTCGATTTAGAAAAATCAGCAGCCCTCCCAAAAAGCATGCCTGAGTTGTTCATGGCTGCTTTTACAGACGAAAGCTGCTAGAATATTCTACACTTTTAAAATATGTATTTTATCAATATAAGAAGAAAACAAGTGTCTGAAGGTCCGAGGTGTTGGTACAAATCAGAGATGTAAAGCCGGACGTGGACGATTGTTTCCCGTCTTCTTGGCCTCAATCTAATAATTGCTCCATTTTCATTTGTCAGTGTCGGTTGCTGGCACACACGACCCCAAAAAGAAGCTTATAGGCAGGAGGAGGCTTCAAATTGTTCCCCTTTAAGATTATTGGGGGGAAAAAAACATGACACAAATCTTACATATGTCAGAGATTATAATGGATGATGGACAGCACAAATGGTTGTGCCGGCACTAAGTGGAATGATCTCTTTTCTTGTGATAGAGCCCTTTTTCATTTCAGTGATGAGATCAGTCAGAGTGTAATACTGAGTCCGACCAAAAGAGGGCTCCCTCAACCTCCGGAGGGCTCCCTCAACCTCCGGTGGCCTCGGGGAGGCTGCAGTTGCAGGCAAGGGGCAAGCGAGAGGGTGATTTCTGAAAGGGTTTATTGGTTGGAAAATTAGAGTGAATGGATCAGATATACTCGAAGTAGACATGCTGAAGAAGTGGAAGAGAAATGATGCGGAGGGGATGCGTGTCTGCTCAGGCCCTGCTTAGTATATCAGTTTCCGCTGAGGTCCCCTGTGAGCACAGCCAGAGCTGCTCCGCCGGAGCTGCTCCGCTGGAGCTGCTCAGTGGCTCGCTATAAAACTCCTGATTGTTCTGTGCCGTCCCAGGTGGTGTGTGTTTAACTGTGCCAGAAATGGAGCCTTCTGTGCCCCGACTGCTTCCTCTGGATACGTGTAAATGAAGAAATGTGTCATTTCCTGCATGCTCCCATATTGTTGGAATTTCCACCTGAACAGCCACCAAAGTCATCTGAAGACGGCAACTAATGTGCAAAAGTCTTTGAAATCGAACTCCCACACTAGCCATTTGTGGTAATTCGGCGGTTCAACGGAGACCATCGTGGAGGTCAACAGCCGCCATCATCAGAGCCGTCCGGCTGTTTTAACGGCCCCACCGTGGGCGACGCTGATCTGACACACCTCACATCCCCGTCTATTGGAATATGGCGGGGGTGGTGTGACAGAACATGTTTCCCCCGCTGATACCTTGTTTCCCCGTCGGCGCTGCCTGACAGTCTGAGTTGCTGCTCAGGAGAAAGCATGGCTTTATAATTGTATCCACGTCCAATTAAATTTCCAATTCAGCCCCCTATTAATCAGGCCAGTGATCAGAGAGGCGGAAGCTACAGAGCATTTCCTGCAGAGACATATGAGGGGAGATCTATCAGAATCAAAACCAGGGGATCATTTCTGGGGGGTTGCTATTACTCCGTCTGCGCTGGGAGTTTAACTACATGGGAGCACAAACAGAATAACCTCAGACGTAGATTGCACATCTGATGCGTGTGAGTGAACAGGTTCTGCAATCATTTTACAGCCCTGACAAATTAAGTCATTTTATATTTTTTCAGACCAAATGAAAATTGGTGGTTGGTTCACAAGCTAAACACAGATTTGTTGAAAGACTTCTTTAATTTCTGTGTACTTCCTGTAGAGAACGACATCAGTGAGGCAGACTACAGTGGGACTGTTTGACATCTAGAACCAGCGCCATGTCCGTCCCATTGTATGAATGTAATCCTACTGCCTGCAGACTACATGTCCTGCACCCGTATGTAATGTAAAGCATTGGGGTGTGACAACTGAAATGATATTCGGGCGGGGCAATAATCATAATCCATCTAATGGATCAGGCATAGTAGTTTGGGTTTAGCTGGGGGAGGTTAAGTCCACATGCAGCTGCCTTTCAAACAATAACAGAAATGAAAGTCTTTGTGGTGAGCTACCTTTTTTTTTTTTGTAATCCACATGAGTGTAAGAGAAAGAGCTTTCTGTTGGACAAAGATAATCTACATGACAATGGGGGGGTTGTTACAAGTCAGTGTCAGTCATCCCATCAATGTCATCATCACTGAGGGAATTTGAACCAGACCTTTTTTCCCTTTTTTCCAATGCATTTTAAACAGTCGCTGTCAGAATTGTATATAATTCTGAAATAAATGTAAATGAAACAATTGTCGATAATCAGATTTGTTAGGTTACTGAACAAACCAAACCAAATTGTCCATACTAGTGAAATGGAAACACAAATGTACCCAGGACCCCGACCTTAACTAGTGTCTGGTTAGAGAACCTGCGACAGCCTCCGGAGGTTCCTTGTGGTCATCTGGAAGCTTCTCACGTCTGTCAGCTAGTCCGTATTTTCCTCTTCATAAAGTCTTTTGCACTGCTAGATGTTTGCTTTGGGTCATTGTCCTGCTGAGAACATGCCTCAGATGCCTAGCTTGGTAAGGTGTTGTAAAGACCAGCCTAGAATACAGTCTATGAATGAACCGAGGACGAAGGGAGCCACATGCTTCCTGGAGATGATACGCTGGCTCTTTGTTCAGCTGTTAATGCAGTGTGTGTTTGTAAGTCCATCCAATCCCAGCGGTGAGAGCAGAATGAGGCATCAACAGAAGGTGCATTAACACATGCAGCAGCACTAACTGCAATTGAAAGGCACCTGTGAGGTCAGCAGAGGCCAACCGGCCTGACTCATAAGTCCACCGACACTCCGCATGTGAACATGGATAAACCCTCAGACTGAACAATGGATCCGGCCCCTGTATCGGCATCTGACACGCTTTAGTCCAGATTAGCGTGTAAAATATAGGTTATCCTCTGATTTAGGTGACAAATGTGCTTCATGTAAATGTGAACACTGATGCAGATCTGACTAAGTGCCATTGTTGTTAAAGCCCCCCCATGGTAATGCGGTCTAATGCTGTTTGTTTGGTAAACAAAGGAGCTGCGGTTGATATGTGGGAAAAGACATAAATAAAGGCTTGTTAAAAAATATCTGTTCCAAGGAGGTCACACCTGTACACACTGAACTGCTAGACGGCGTCTTTGACAACAATTAGGTTGATATAACTGGATGTGTTGAAGATGAACCAGATATGATAAAGAAAAGCAACCGGGCGCATGAATTGAATCCATTAATCTCCCAATAACTCAGTTACTGTACGTATTATATCAGGACAGGACAGTAGCGTTATTGCTATACTACCCGTTACTTTTAATTCACACATTTGCATTTGTGATAGGGGGGTAATTAGGATCTATTTATTATTCACACAATCCCTCATAAAAGGCTAATGAGCATTTGTTTTGACGACAGTAAAAACGCAAGAGAAAACGATTTATATTTGTTAGCACTCACGGGTCGTTATGATGTCGACCATTAGTCAGAGGCGTCGCTCGATCCCGAGCTCACTCATTCACTGCTGCTCTCAGGGCGGAGGATCTGCCTGACGATGTGTCCCCCCCCCACCAGTGGTCCATCTGTACTTGGAGCTTGGACTTTTTTTACTTTAAGCCTTGAACTTTAGCACTAAGAGATTATTATATTGTAGCCTTTAATTTCTACCCTTAGAAATGCAGTTGTTGGTTTTTACTTCATTGTTGACCAACTCTTTGTTGGTCCGGACTTACGTGAGGCACTGGGGGCCACTAGACTCAGGTCCGACTCCTGTTCTCCATCCCGAGTATCAGCTCTCCCCTCAGACAGGCGGTACAACCGTCCACAGCTCTTCTTCGACCCCCCTCTTCTTTAAAGCCCTTAACACTACCTAGGCTGACACAGTTGCTCTGTTGTGGTTGATCACGGTTATTGTAGCGTGTGCTCCGACCTTTCACTGCAGACAGTTAATGGTAATGTTCAAGCAGATTTCTCAGAGACAATAACGTCCTTCCCATCTCATCTTTATGACCTTTAGCAGTTGGACACAACTGGCCATAGAATAACACCTGCATTTGCTACCTAGTAAAGGTGATGAAGAGATAAATCTTGTCTGTGCCCCCCGTTGGAGGATTTGGTCTGTTATTGTGAGGAGTTGTCTGCAATATGTTCAGCATCCAGCTCCGTGGGAACAGTGAATGGCAGGTGGACCGATGATTGAGGGGAGATGTAAAAAACCGCCTCTCCCCCCGCTGCAGAGTCGAGACATTAACAGCTCAAAGGTGAGACGGGGCCGGTGAACTAGCATGTCTTCACTCTCCCGGAGGCCTGCTGGCCTTCACCTGTTCCCTGTCCTCCTCTCCTCCATCGAGTCCCCCCCCCTGCCCCGCAACAGACGTCTTATCAAACGTGACTGATTGCTGTAATCTGGACTCTAGGCAGCCATTAAGCAAATTACCTGACTCATTGCGAGGATTAGTCTCATTAACACATGATTAGCATCAAATTAAAATAATGAGTGTTTAACTTGTGATGTCTTCCAGTTGTTGAAACAGCTTGATCAGCCACGCCAGGCTGACGGGGGGGCAGCCCTCCGTGTCAGGGATCCAGAGGTGGAAGAGGCTGACGCCGGGACGCACTTCACATGGACTTCACATGGACTGAGAATAGATCAGCTGATGGTGAGTCTCACCTACATGTACAAGTTATAGGTTTGATAATGTTCACAGGACACGAGAGTTTTGGCTCCAAATTACAAAGGTTCATAAAACTAAAGTTAAGTTGAAATTCTACATTGTAAGAAGTGTTACGTAAACACAAGGCTTCATCTCTGAAGGGATCCTTCCTATGAGGTTGTGTTTACTTTAAACTGGAATAGTAAAGCTTTGCTTAGCAACAGCTGCCTCCTGGCACAAGTGCTAATAATTAGACGCTGCCACCTTTTTTTCTGTTGACATGTCTCGGGGAGAGTACCGCACTACTTGTAACATTTAAAATCAAAATACTGATGAACGTCAGACCAGCTGTGGCAGATGAGTAGTGACTGGAGCTGCCTGTCCTCCATCCAGTAGGACTGACGTGACGGCAGCAGGTAAAGATCTTGTCTTCTTAGCGTCCTCCGTCAGCCTCCTTTCTGTTGAGCTAGTTGTTGCTATAAAGCCTCATTCAGTTTTCCTGCCCTCTCAGTCCACATTACATTGTTCAGTTCTTTTAAGATCAATTGTTTCTTTAATGAGTTCAGTTGACCTTCTATGAATTCAATGAAAGATGCATTCTGAAGTATATTTTGTTGTTGGCTCAGTGTCTTCACTGTCCGTCAGTTT
This sequence comes from Macroramphosus scolopax, assembly GCA_901007825.1. Taxonomy (NCBI): domain Eukaryota; kingdom Metazoa; phylum Chordata; class Actinopteri; order Syngnathiformes; family Centriscidae; genus Macroramphosus; species Macroramphosus scolopax. The sequence continues at coordinate 43,303 of CAAKHC010016064.1, read as the reverse complement.
CCAGTCACAGTGATCGAGGTACCATGAGACGTTATTCAAACCTTCTCCTGTCTGAGTGGAGTTAAGCTTCATGTTTAGTGGATGTCGTGCTCAGATACAGAGGAGGCAGGTTCACATTGTTGCAGGTCTGAACAGCTGTGCTTGACCTGACTTCCTCTTTATATCTCGGTGTATTCGGCGTGCCAGGACAACTGTTTGGTTCAAATCTCAGACATTGCAGATACTCAGGAACATCTGTCAAACCATAATTAATCAGCATTCACAGATGTTGCTCTCATGCAACCTGTTGACATTTCCCCCGAAAAGCCCTTGTAACAGAGAGCATCTGATTACTTTGATAAACAGTAAAATGTTGCATTTATAATCCTGCACAAACTCTAACTTCACCCCTCCGAAGTGAAGACGAGCAAATGGCCGTAGTGAGTGTAGTGCACCTTCTGCTTTTATCTCAACAGAAGATTTATTTTTTAATGCCTCAAATGCATATTAAGTAACCACTAAGTGTAGTTAAAAACTATAATGCTAACCTGCTGCTTGGAGATTACGGACCCTGAATGACATTATGTTTTATCAGAGGGGTGGGGGAGTCCGGATGTCAAGTGCTCGCCAAGCAGCATGATTTAATATCATACGCAGTGAGTACAATTCCTTTCTGCACTAATGAAAACAATAGCAGCACTAAACACTCCAGCCTACATTTAATTTAATCTTTGAAGGATTATCTTCCTCGGCTAATGTCAGAGTGTAAGACGGCCTGTGAATATTAAATACATTTCCTCTGCAGATGCTCCGGCAGCATCGGCGGGATAATGTCAACAGATTTTTTTCTGAGTTTCTTCATATGGGCGGAATTACTTCATGAAACATTTATGCGGAAGCGTTTGCCTTTGCCGAGTTCTCCATTAAGCTTGAATGTCATGACACAAAAAGGGGGTGGAGTTCGGTGGGTAGAGTGTGTGTTAACGGCCTTGTGTTCCTTTGGCTTTGGCTAAATTAAAGGGCTTAGCAAATCCATCTTAACCGTGACTGTGCAGCGAGGATGAAGGGAGGAGACCTGCACTGCAGCATTGTGCAGGATATTATATATATTATGATCTAGTGATTGTTGCTCCCCTCGGTTGTATAATCCTCCTCCAGTTAACATCGTACTCATTGGGACCTTTCATACAGTTCATCACTGCCTATTCAAAGCCATCCTTTCCTCCTCCGATGTGTGTATACACCATCATTACATCCCTTAGAATCAGGGATGCCACTAGAGATCCATGAGTATTGATACCAAACTTAATGCATTGAAAGATATACTAATGAATCTGTTTTAAAACATGTAAGCACACAGTCTGTCTTCATGTATGAATCCTGTGTTTCAACCCTGTCGTCCCACCATGGAGCAGTTTGCTGGTATATACTGAAGTTATCAGCCCGATGTTCAAAGATGCATGGGGAGTGTTGGTATCTGACGAGCTGGGAGTGTCATCACTTGACGTGAGGGAGTGAGAACCTGTTGGATAATCCATCCACACTCACGTACCTGTCGTAGACGTGAAGCTGTTTAATCCGCAGGTGACGGAAGCGCTCGTACTTTCCAAAAGTTCAGCCGCCAGCTGGACTTTTACAAAGCAAGTCAGCCTCAAAGCGATGTTTGTTTGCTTCAGTCCCTGATGAAGTAGACAAACCTAACGGCCACAGACAGAACGTGATGTCGTTTTCTTTATGGGCTGATGGTAATTTCTCCACATTGTTCCTAGTTTGTCTGTCTGGGCCCATCTGGGGTCTCTGTGGCAGCGAGCTAGTTCCTCTCACTAAGTGCTGCTGATGCTGCTTCCCCGATGCAAGTGAATGAGAAGTCACTGTAAGGACATAGCAGCACTCCCTAATTGCAGCTGATTAATAAAAACCCAGCTCGGGCAGCAGTTGGCAACTCCATTATTATGTTTCTCAAACAGATTAATTGCTCCGAACAATACGAGCCTGCCACCAGTGATAGCGAGACTTTGGATACAAAGGCAGTCATCAGGACGGAGCCCGGCCCGCATTAGTCACCCTAAATAGCTCACTGAGTGATGACTCCCAGTGCACATCGAGTACGAGGTAAAGGAATGTGGTGTTAGTGCTGACAGAAGCTCAGACGACAAACAGATACAGATAGTTACCACATCTGTAATGTTTGCTGAATACGTGTGCAAAGAACAAGATAACTCTGGGTGGGACTCCCGGATCCATGTGGACATGCAGCCTGTATGTCGTCTGGGCTGGAGGCTCCGACCCCGTTAATGAACTGATGCTGAGGGGGAAAGGGGGTCCCCCCTTTCCTCATGACAGCAAATAGCCAAGGGCAATAGCCGATAACTAATGTGCAGAATATTGCAATTAGCATGGCAAAGTACTTACAGGGATCAAATTAAAAAATTCATTAACGTGTGCACTTAATTAAGAAACACTTTTGGGTTTACATGATAAATTATGACACCTATTAAATCTTCCACTACAAGCTGTAATGGCCTTCTTTGCTCCTGGGTGTAGACAGTGTTTCCTTTCAGGTTCAAGTAACTCCCCGAGGACCCGAAGTATTTATTATAGACTTTTATTAGGAATAATGTTTCCCTGCGAGGGGAACAGGAGAGGAGATGTTCCTCTCCCTTCTCATTTCCTGCTGCTGCACCTCCACGTCTTGTTCCGAACGTGTAACATTTAATTGAAAGGAGATGGAAAAGGAACCGTGAGATGGATGTATTGTAAAAAAGTGAATTAAGGAGAGTTTAATAAGTGATGTTTGATATGGAGCCTGAAGCACTTTGTACTGCAGGCTTGGTGACGAAGATCTTCTGATGCAGCTTCCAGTGTTCTACTCAGTCTTACAGGGTTCCACTACACAGAGCTTCCCACGCAAACACACCAGAAACAGTAACTTGGATGAATATACATCAGCTCTTAATCTTTGCTCCTCAGTTTGTAGGATTTGTCCAGCCCTCTGCCTTATTTACAATATTACATTTACAATATGGACAGATTAACTGTATTGCAGAGGCGTCTACATGCATCCTGAGGAGCGGATTAGTCCAAATTGTTCTTACGATCTGCAGGTTTAGTTAATCAGAGGTTTGGCGGCAGGCTGCGGCATCCTCACACTAACGTGATCGTCTTCATGCAAACTCACAGAGTAAGAAACACAGCTGACCGCCGCCGCCGTGTTCCCAGGCTGCTGTCCGACCCCCCCGAGTGGGGAAGCCCCCGTGGGTGTTAATCATCTCATTTATATACCGAAGATGACTCCGCACACCGGTAAACATTAAACTGATCATCTCAAACAAGCAAGTTAATAAATGTGATTTGCAGAACGGCCCCTCCACTGATGAACCTGTTGGTACACAACAGGACAGGAGGTTGATCTCAGCGCAGCCCGCGGCGGCCACAACGTGCCAGTGATTCCTCATGAGAGTCGAGCAGCTCTTGACAGGAAGCCTCTTGAACTTTGATTGGCTGAAGTGGCCATCCTAGACAGCCTCTTCATTTGGGGGTCTCAGTCTTTTGTTAACCAGAAAGGCTTCTGAGCCCCGATGGAGGCAACATTAGCGTTAACATTTATTATTAACGCAGGTACCTGACCTGCTGCTCTGTTGAAGACTACACAGGTCGGACCAGGTGTATCTCTAACCTGGACTGAGGAGGGACACTGGCCTTACCTGATTGGTCAACTAAACATTTGGATTGTATCCAATCAGCATGACGGCTCGTCTGTCTGTGCTCAAATTAAGACACCTCAATGTTGTCCACACCACTCTGCCATTGATTGTAAGAATAATCAGAAGGCATCGTAAAACATGGACATTTAATGAAATGGAATGTAAAGTCTGTCAGTACGAATGTGCACTTATATTATCAAAGGATAAGATCTGAATAGATCCTGGACGGTTGTTCTTGTCCCCTTCATGTCAATTGAAAACGCATTAGTTTATGTGTCAGGTAAAAGGGGGGACGTGTTGCTGGACGTCTGTCAGATGGACAGATGTCTGTGTCCAGCTCGGTGTCTCTGAGGCTGTCCGTCCTTCTCAGCATTCTTTGTGGAATTTCTGATGATGATTTTATTTTGAAAAGCACAATAACTCGATATATGTTGTCCAGTATCCAGTTAGAACTAACGTGTGTTCTTCACAGGCTTCAGTTGCGCCTTTGAAACATTTGTCAGAATATAAAAGAAGATAGGAAGTAATAGTATTATTGCTTTATTCTTGCAAGGAGCAGCAGTTCCATACAGATGTTTCCTGTAAGCGACCGACCAGAGGCCGGTCCTCTGACGTCCAGCAGCTCCTCCCCCCCCACAGCGGTGTGGACCGGTACCGGTGGTGAGAACCTCCTGTCCTGCAGAGGTTCATTCGGTGGTCATTTAACGAGAACCTGAGGTTGCACAATGTGCTTTTCTGTAAGTGTTAATCTTCAAATGGTCTTTATTATATAAGCACAAGTATATGATGAAAGAATACAAAGCAAACTGTGAGTGATATCAACAAGAGGTGTATCATTGTCCCATCAGTCAGCCTCCTTTGCTTCTTTCCAGAACATTCCGGTCGTCCTGAGGCAGACAGAACCGGGTTGTTGATATTAAAACGTGATAGATAAACGGAGGATTCACCGTTTCACTCTGCTGTCATGTTTCATATCGGAAGCCTCGCACGGCTTCGCCACCTCGTCCCTCCATCAACCCTTTGGAGGGAATAATTGGCAGAGCATGTGACAAAATGGCCGGTGGACAAGTCATGAGCGTGCAAATCTGCGGTTAATTTGAAGCCTCAGAGCGGGTCCTGGCTCTCCTCTGTCGGATTATTTAAAACAAGTGTCCGGAGCCGTGTGCCATGACTCAATTATTAACTGTGTATTTCATAATGTTACGGACAATATGTTAACGTGTTCCTTAGCCCCCCCCCCTGCCGGGAACAGATGGGTCCTTTTACTTTATTTTCCACATCAAGTATGATGGTTTCTTTGTGCCAGAAGCCACCTGCCGTTCCTCCGGCTCTGTTCTAATTATTTATGTTGGTAACTCACAGCACGACTTGTTATCAGTTGGATGGTGTCTTAATAAAGGAAGGCACATCAACATATTGACATCATGTTCAAGGGGGAAATCTATCATCGCACAAACGTGGGCAGGGGGGCCGTGTGTGTGTGTGTGTGTGTGTGTGTGTGTGGGGGGGGGGGGGGGGGGGGGCGCGC
>CAAKHC010016064.1:23428-34021 GCA_901007825.1 Macroramphosus scolopax | reverse complement strand
TCCACAAGACTTTCCAGTAACAGCCTCCATGGGAGATTTATGCCCTCATTGAAGACATTACATTCACTCCCTGTCCTCAGTGTTTGTCCTCCATTACAGTTCATTACTGTCGTCTGAAGCTGCACAGCCCCGCAGTAAAGATGGAGGAAGGAAAGAAAAGAAAAGCTGAAGTTTGTGCTTAGATCGGGGCGTGAGTTGCCTCGGGCCTGCTGTTACAACACACTGGGCTGTATCCAATCATTGTCTGCCTCCCTGGAGGTCCGGGGATGTTTGTTACTCCAGTTGTGCAGCTACACTTCATATCGGTTTACTGGTGCGTTTGTCCAACACTTCAGACATCATCCAGTCATCTGTTATTGTACTGACTATATTATCAGTACACGCTTCATCATCAAAGTTCAGACTTAGCACATGAACGGCAGGATGATCAACAGTAAGCTACGGCTTCGACCCTTTGTCTCGGCTGCAGATGATGATGATGATGAGGATGATGATGTCATTAAGATACCTGAGACGTGATGAAAACATCACAAAGATCTGACTCACCTGCCTGCACATATTTTAAAATATACTGTGTGGAGACGTCAGCGGTGGGACGGAGGCCAACAGCTGGGCCTGCCAAGGGAGCAGGTGATGTCGGGGCATGAGTGAGGGGCCGTCCCCAACACGCACACGCACACACGCACACGCACACGCACACGCACACGCCCGCCCGCCGATTCCCCATCTCCAAATTGCTCGGTGAGGAGTCTTAATAAATAATCTTCCAGCAATCTGCCTCTCCCTCCGCTCTCTTATTAATTACTTTTACAGCCAAAATCAAACATCTGTCATGCTAGAATATACAAATTAATTATGCAGCTTCTCCCCATCAAGATCCATATAACACGGCTCCTCAAAGCCCGGCAGCTTCGGAGGCGGAGGTAGAAAACACAGCAAGTCAAATGCTCTTATTGTTCCTGTTAGTTCTTCATTTTCTTAAAACCATCAACACTTGTCTGGAGAGAGTTAGAAAAAAGAAGCATTAAGTGTTATTGTATGAAGGCTTTGTATTCAGTGTGCAGACAGACTCGGGGATTACCTGTTACCTCCCACGGCTCAGCATGATTATTACATGTTTAACCTTTGCTTATCCAACAAAAGTCAGGAGAACAGGAACAAATCTTTTTGTGTGTTACGTTCTCTTATTTCTTTTATTCCTTTGAATTCAAGTCTGTTTTCCTCCCAGCTTGTCAAATAGCAAAGTGTTGGACGCAGCCCTCAGCAGACATCCTTAGTTTGTTTTGACTGCACACCACAACTCTGAAACTTTAGTATTAGAGCATCACTTCAGTACCTGGACTTAATCACTAAATACTGCCTCTTTCAACCATCGGTCCATTTTAAACCATCATGCTACGCCTGGCGGTCGCTCCAAACAGCGCTAGCTAACGCTAACCTGTTTTTATTGTTATCACAAGTGTCTCACAACATCGATGGAAGAAGCCCGGCAGAGACGAACCTCTGTCGTCTTCCCGATGGAGAGTGTTGAAGCACTTTATCACAGAAGTCGTCCTTTGAGTTGCAGTTGCTGTTTTCCAGAACACGTGTTGGCAAATGACAGTTACCGTGTGGTCGGGGGACAATTGTTTAAAACACTGTTGTTGCTCATAGTTGGAAACGTTGAAACTTGCAGTAACAGAACAGGAAACAAACGGTGTTGTCATGGTGTTTGGTTCCCTGTGCAGCCTCCTGACCTCCTCCCGCACTGACGTTCAGCTCTGGGTCGTCCCAGGACATCAAACCCGTCGGAGGTGGAAGGTTCTGTCTGTGTTCTGTGCCTGTCTGAGACCAGCGGTTATCTACTGTATGATGTTGCCAGACTCTCGTAATAACAACGTGGCAAAGACCAGCACTTTTAATGGAGGGACTGTAACGCTGGCAGTGCCCCACTCCTGCCAGTGGCTAGATAACCGTGATTGTTCTTTAACTGCCGTGTAAATCTTGATTTCAGACCAAGTCTGTTCCTGCTGAAATTGCACTTTGTGTGGAAGAAGCTGATCTTCTCGGGGTCCACGGGTCCAGTGACAGAAGACAGCTGTCTGCCCATCCTCCATCTCGGCTCCGAGGTGTCCTGGGACTCTGCCTGCTTGCGGGTCAGGACCCCAGAGGAGAGGCGCCATTTGGTACCAGTTACCGCGCGGCAGGGGGCCACCGGTACCCTCCTCCCTTTAGTCAAGGTAACGTTGGCCAGGCGAACCAGGGCAGGTCCTTGCTGACTTGGCTGGCTGGCGGAGGCAGCAGCTACCCACCCTGCCACAGTGGTGAAGGGCCCGGTGACCTTGAGCTGGGCCGGCTCCCCCCTCTCACTGTGCTGCAAACTGCTTACGACAGGATGGATGGACGCACACTTCCTACAGCCTTCGACTAAACAAAGCATTTGCTGGATGAGCGGAGCTGACAATTGTAACCTACTTTTATTGTTAAAAGGTCGACTGAGGTAAAAGCTTTGTCAGTCAGTCCACCTTCAGCAGCTCGTAGCTGGACACTGGATGTTCAAGGAGATCGTTGTAGCTCAGGAGCCTCTGATATCTGAGAATTATACCAATCTAACAAAGGCACTGGGTCACGGCACTGCTGTGGCAAACAAATGGTCTGACAGATGTGAGAACTGTGTGTTGGGAGTGAGAGCATGATGTGAACTAAGTACAGGAAAAGATCAATACTGGTATCTAGAGTTTATAGCAGGTACTCGATCTGGGTTGAAAGAAGCTGAAGGAACAATTGAAGCCAGCGATTATTCCAACCTTCTCTGGGCATGCATGTGCTGGTGTAGTAGCACGATAAACTGTAGAATATTTACTGCACGACAGCTGCTAGCGTCGACAACAAGGTCAGCAAAGCCTGTAATTCATCCTCCATCTGTAACTAAACACTGGAAGTCAAGGCTCACGGTTATATACTTGAAAATGGGTTTAAAGCCTTTAGAAAGAAAACTTGTGTACGGACCTCCAAAGATGCTTTTTTATTGCATCTGAAAATAGGATCTCATCTGTTTTAAATCCCCTGTGTGCACCTGAGTGTGTCCGTCCTACCTGCTGGTCCCGGTCCACAAGCCTTCTCTCTTCGTCATCAAGCAAAAGACTAAACTTACCAATCCAAACAATTTATGACTGTTAAGCGTGGCAGCATATATTATGACAAACAACACATGCTCCATTATGCCAGCTGGTGTAATGATGTGGTAATGTCGCACTCATTAACTTCTGCACACAGTTTATGGTGGCCGTTTATGACGGAATTAATTGTTTCACACATGCATTAAAACAAAAATAACTGGTATGGAAGTGCAGTTGGATGCAGGCCTCTAATCTGTCATAAACACTTGTGGTGGTAAAGACGGGGCGACATTATTCATGTGAATGACTGCTGCTCATATACACCATAAACAAGCCCAAACAGGCCTTCAGTCCCACTGCTGGCTGGGCATCCGTCACCGAGCAGCCCACGCTGACACATCTGTATCCTTAACAACTATTAATTACTGTTTTAATATTCATTTACTCTGACTTCTTCAAATATGTTGTTTCGTCGGTGCTGTTAGTACCACTTGTTTGTTGTCTAACCACGTGTGCTGATTGAATCTTTATTCATTAGTGGTTCAAGCGAGCTGTTAAATTGAAAGATGAAGTTGTTAATTGTATTTAAACTAAACTTCGAGACGACTCACTTCTTTTGGACGCCTCGCTGCTTTCTCTGTCCAAGGAGACGAAGCTTTGCACCCAGATCGGTTGGAGTTCCAACACAACCCTCCCTTCATCTCAGCGATAGTGTCGTCAAGACAAACTCATTTCACTGAACGTACCGATGCACATAAATCAGGGATTAGAGTCGGTGTGTTGTAGTTGAGCTGAATTCAACCTGAGAGTCGATTCATCACAAGAACGGCAGCAGATTGTTTTGATGTCTTCCTCGTAGTCACAGCAGCAGTTGGGATCCTTTTCTTGGAACAATAAGGAAACCTTTGAGGAAAAGAATGAAAAATAAGAAGGAGATTACCTTCCAGCATATGTGACATTTAATCAAGAGCGAGGGACGGCTGTGCTCCGGGTGACTCGCTGCCCCACCCACAAATTAAGCCATATGTTTTAAGAATTTTCCTTCAAATCTCTGAGATGAAACGAAGGATTTAGGTCTGAGATCATTTTCTGTGATGAGGGTCACATGAAAGCAGTCTCAGTGTTCCATATGGAGGAAACGATTCTCATCTCTTGTGCTGGACTTAAAGGTGATTGTACACAAGCTGTGCTCGGCCACAACCTGGAATGAATTCCTTAATCCCAATCTCATTGTTACGAGCCGTGTAATTACTCACCCGGACATGAATAATCCATCTTTTTGAAGATCGACAGTTTTAGTAAAAGTCATTTGGTCGTTTATGTGTATTATAACATCACTTTCACTAAGTTTCCATCAGTCGGGAAGCCCCTGGAGTTAAAGGTCCCCTTCGGTCCCCCCTTCAAAGATACTGAAAAGACAAACACATCTGATTGACGAGTGGTGACACTGTTTACACAAAAGTTCGTAAACTTTTCAAGTAAAAGTTGTGGGCTACCGTAGTTTTAGCTGAAGTTGCAATCCCCCACCTCACCACTAGGAGGTCCAGATCCTCCATACTGCTCCTTTTAACCAACGTTGTCGTTGCACCTCGGCGTACACGGCGGCTCGGCCACCGTGGCTCGTAAGCTGCTGAAGATCTCCTGTCGGGGCGATCGTTGTCACAGCTTGTATCACCTCACCGACAGATGTCAGCAACAGCCGATCACGCTGCCCCCCCCTTCCTTAATCATGTGTTATGATCCCGCCGCTACACGGAGCTGTGGGAAATATGTCCGTCAATACTATCGCCGCAGGCAGATGCACGAGCAAACCCCTGCCCATGCCCACCACCTGCCCCTCGTCCCTCCTTCACCCTCCTCCCTCTTTTACTCCTTCTTTCCTCCACGAGCTGCTGCCCTTTCTCTTGATCTCTCCATTAAGCCTCATCCCTCCCGGCTACTCTGTTAAACTGCTTATACAATTGTCTTTGACCCACATGCTTCTCTTGCAGTGTCATTATTTGTGAAACAACATGAATGACATGAGGGTTTTAACAGTCTCTAATGCACGTAACGGGGGGTAAAGTCAGTGTTAGCATCGTTTGTGCTTAGCTCGTGCTTTTGCACGGGTCATGCATGTCATGTGTCTCGCTGATAGCTGAACAACTGCTGTCCCTGACCGGCCCTTCCTCCCCAGCTCCACCACACAAACAACCTCCCTCTAAAACTGAATGTGGCATATGCTCAACTAAGGAAGCAGCATCAAACATTCTTGCAGAGCTCAGCTCTATTCGGCTTCTCTCCATGAAAGCCCTGCGAGGCAAAAGGTTTCCAAACAATTTCACATTCCCATGTCGAAACCTTGCAAAACAAAAGAGGGGCAAAAAAAAAAAAAAAAAAAAAAAGGGAGCGTTGCATATTCACACATGCCACAGGCGAGTGCCGCCGCTGCTTCTAACCTCTGTGTTTCCACCAAAAAAACCTTGACCAAGGTCACAATGTATTTCAGATCCAGAGGTTGAAGAAGACAAAGAAGAGCACTGATGATCGCTCTGCCTCGGAGCCAGCTTCATCCTCTGTAGCCGTTCCAACATATGCTTGGGAGATAATAAAAAATGTGGCATTAAACATGGCAGCAGATTGAATTTTGTTCCGGGCTACATATAGCAAGTTCCCTCTGGAACCCGATTTAATATAAGGTAGTTAATGCCACCGGTCATGATGATGTTTCTTGCGTAATATAATTTATAGCTGATCGAGGTCCATAAATGGGAAGCATTGTTAAATATTTCCATTATGTGGTGGAATGTCAGCGGGTAATAATGACTTTATTCTACTTTTTATGGCTCTCAATCTGTTGTTGTTCCCAGCAATTTTTGCCTCTGTTAAAACTCAGTGGATTTCTTAATGTGCATGTTAAAGTCAGGAAATATCAGTGAGTCTTTTACAAAGTGACTCTCGGGGGCGCGACTCTTTGACTGGGCATAAAAAAGACTGCAAGTCCAGTAAAGTGCGAGCGCACCAGCTACACTTTCTTTTTTATGACCCTCGGCTTCTCCTTTTTTTTTATGCAGAAATTATACATCTTGCTTTAACAGTGCTGTAAAGGTTACACAGTCATTTAAGCAGCAGTTCAGACAGATTGATGTTTATGTCATTACAGCGGCGGGTGAAATGTGCCTCTCTCTCTCTCCACTCTCACTCCAACATAAAGGAGAAATGAGCTCCTTCCATTGATGACATTGGAGATACATCAGAGTCAAAGTTGAGTGGAGGAAGACGGAAGCACTGTGGTGGTGGTGGTGGTATGAAACAATTACCTCCTTTAATCTGATCGTGTTTGGAGTTAGGAGCAGCACGTTCAACTTTATTTTGATATAAACACTGTTATGACACTGACGTATAAATAACATCTTCTGATGACTTTAACCCAGATAAGGTCAAAGTTTGAGTGACTAATGTAAGTATTCAGATCTTAGTCGTATAGTGGAGTCAGTCAACAGGACCATGTCAGGGTGAGCCTGTTAGCATGTAGAAGCTAGTGTAGTCATGCATCTGCAGCAGGAAGATCAGCTGGTGGCTGCTGTGATGGTGACCGGGACCACACATGTTTTATTATGTGATAAATAATGCTCATGTTTCGTTATGTTTCGTTATGTTTCAACACTGATGGTTATTGAAAGATCATGGCTGCTACTATAGATACGGATATATACACACACAGACCTCGGATGAACAGGGGGGCTTGAAGTAGTTAATAACCTAAATTATCTATCTCACAGTACAGTCTAGGAGCTAATTGGTGTTTTTGTCTTTATCCCAAATATAATTACCTTTTAGGTCGTCTCTCATTTAAGTTCTTAGGGGCAGAAGAAGTTCAGAGCGTCATTCCAGGTTTCTGCAGTGTCATATTAAAGAGGATTATCTGCAGTATTAATACATTAATGACACAACACTACTGTATTCACTCTGCTCTCGTCACTGTGACTCTTTACTCTCCAACGCACCTCCTCTGATTACGTACCAAGTGATAACCCAAAGGACTGATGAGATCTTCATGTCGTCCAGCCTTGATTAATTCAGCCGTTAACTTGTATAGTTGAACCTTCATTCAAGCATAGTCAGCTTGCTGCAGATAGCTGGAGGCTCTTCAGGACCCCCCCAGCCCCCCTACCTCTCACCCTCATTACACCCCATGTTTGCTTATTTATACGTCAAAATATCATCTGTCTGTGAGCATCTGTCCATCCCGAAGAGCAAGAGTAATCCGCAAGATGAGAATGTGTCTCAGGATGAGCTTAGTCACTAAGATGCTGCGGGCCAACCCCCCTAAATGTTGGGCACATCTCCCCCCAATCTTCATCCCATAAAACACCCTCCAGTAAATGGATGATGTGAATTTAGCATCACCTAGTTTTGGGGCTTTGGGGATCAGGCGTCTGTAAGCCACCTAGTTTAAAGAGCATCAATATGCTCTGTGTAGTATCTGGTGTTGTACAGCGGTCTTTTAGGAACAACCTGAATCAGATCAAAGTGTCGTTGGAAGCCGACCGTGGATCCCACCGCGGAGCCGACCACGGATCCCACCGCGGAGCCGACCAAGGAGCCCACCACGGAGCCGACCACGGAGCCCACCGCGGAGCCGACCACAGAGCCCACCGCGGAGCCGACCACAGAGCCCACCGCGGAGCCCACCACGGAGCCCACCGCGGAGCCCACCACAGAGCCCACCGCGGATCCCACCAAGGAGCCCACCGTGGAGTCCTAATATTTGAATGTTAGGAGGGATGACGTCAAAGTTGTAAAACAAGCATATGCAGACTACATTGAATTCCCACCGCGGTGACCGTCTGAAGACTGTGCACAACATGCACTGCAGAATACAGTGTTGTTATCATGCTACAGCGCTCTGGAGGCCAAACACTGCCAGGTGAGACTGCTGCACCTACACAGAAGCAACAGAACAGCACAGAGAAAATGTTTTACTATTACATTATTACATAACAAAAGTAGTTGGGGGCAGTTATGGCTGAGCGGTCGTGCAACCTGGAGAGCTTCAGTGAGAGGAGGCGAGGGAACACAGACAGGGAGGCAGGGACATCAGCGTGATCTGCAACACTAGTTACGGCAGATGGACGTACCACAAGACCCGGCGCGAAGTTGCTATAACACATAATGTTGTTTGTGCCATGTTTCCAGTTCTCCGTCCTGGGCAACTGGCACAAAGGCCTGGATCCTGAACTGAAACAGCTTGACTCGGTGTAATGAAATTGCCGGGATCCCAAGTGCATCCCTACTTTCTGCATGGTCGTAGCAGAACAATCAGGCTGCCAGACACAATGAGAGACGCCCGAGAGGATCTTTCTGGCTGTTTTACAACAGATATGATTTACTTGGTTTGTTGTGATGGAAGCACTTCTGATACATCGAATAAGAATAAAAGAAACACCAAGACTCATACAGAACATTTGGTGAATATTGATCTCCTCCGCTGCCTCCCCCACGTTGCCCCCCCCTCTCTCATATCCCTCCCCCCTCCCACCTGCTCAGCATGGAGCCATGTTAAAACGATCCTTCCTATTGTCTGCTGACAGTCAGAATCCAACAAAGCGGGTTTCACTTACCACGAGATGAAAAGATTATGAGCTCAAACATCACTTTAGTTATGGGTCAATAGCTTAGGGTTTTTAATCTATCGGCCCCCAAACTACCCCACCACCACCACCACCACCATCATCATCATCATCATCATCATGGGGATCAGGACCTTAGCACAGATGTCATTGGCCAATCTTTAGGGTGCAAGGAAATATGCAAAACAGCTCTTACTGTATGTATGAAAACTTTCTCTGTGTGACGTCACTGCGTCATGTGTTCCGAGAGGTTGTTGTCTTTTCCTGTTGTACAGATCAACTGATGACCTGCCAAGAGTGATAGAACTCTGCAGAGAATCTGTGTTCTGTAATTCCATCACTGAACGGCAACGTCAGAAAAACAAACAAACCCAGAATCACCCCTGGATTGGGACCGTGAGCCAGATAATCCAATCTGAACACCACCTTGGAAATATTTCACACATAACAGATTTCAGACTTCTAAAAGCTTTCAGAGAGAGAAGGTCAAAGGTCAGTGAAGATGATGTTTTTAATATTGAACTGTTCTGTTGACCCTCTGCTGCGACCTCGTAGCTACGCAGATTCATCTGATTTCCTTTCCTGTACTTCCCCTGAAAACAGGACTGAATGAAATGAATCATTGAACAGACTTCGGGGATGAGATCATTGGAACGGTCGGCTCAGATTATTTTGTTTTTAATTACTCACACAGATAATTGACCCGGAATCACTAAGGCCAATATGCAGAATGTATAATATCATTGGTGTCAATAGGATCTCATCCGTCCCTGTTGATCCCCAGGGCTGATTAAACCTTTAGAAAGTTGATTTGAAGCTACTGTAGAAAGACAGATTATCCAGAGGTGCAGCTTTACAAGGACCAAGACATTAGATAAACTGAATTCAGTATATAGTGTCCATAAGAAGGACGAGCTGACCTTTGACCCTTTCAGATCCCATTCAGGATATGAAAGACTGTAAAGTACTTACACTGTACTGTCGACCTCTGCAGGAAACAGCTGCTCTGGTAAGTGTGCAGCCTAATGTCCAAAATAACTTGACCCCCAACATGGCGAGCGGCAGCAGAGGTCTCCCAGTCCGAAAATTAAAAACGCCCTGTTGTGATTGATGTGGGACAGGAGTGAAGGTCCGGACCTCAGAGTGTCTCTGACGCCGTCGTCTGTGAGGAGAGAGTGACTCTTTGCATGATGATTAAACTCTAAAGTATAAGGCCACATTAGCTTTTTCTTTCACTGATTTATCGCCCGGTTCCCTTGACCGTTATTTATCACTCCGATTCATTTCAGTTCTTGAATAAACATTGAAGGGAAGTTTCATTAATTTACAGAAAGGTTGAACAACACAACGCTGAAGTGAAGCTGTGCAGCGGTCGGAGTGTAAATATTCCCGACAGTTGAAGGTTGAATGAACTTGTACGAAGGAGACTGGCTGCTCCGGTTGCAGCAGTTTGGATGGAAGTCACAGGCAGCTTTTGTTTCTGAAAACAACTTGGTTGAACTGGGAAATCTGGTTTTATTGTAACATCAGCAACATCACTGACATTAGTCTTAGAAGACCAATCAGACCTGAGCAGGTGGACTCATTTCTTTTATTGCTTCAAGTCTGGAACAGGTTGCTAAACAACACTGGAGTGTGTTATTATACCTGATGATGAGGCCTTTCATTGAACGCTCTCTGTTACAATAACGCCCAGAATGCATATAAACCAGGGCAGCTGTGGCCCAGTGGTTAGAGAGGCAGGCTTGTTATCAGTCAGTACGTTTCCATGGGCAGCTTACCCGATAACGCAATTACCTCCTACCACCCGCTGTGACCCCCTGCTGTGGCTTATCCGAAAGTACATGTCGGAGAAAACATTCGAGAAACAATCGAGAAACCGG
>CAAKHC010016064.1:9199-19848 GCA_901007825.1 Macroramphosus scolopax | reverse complement strand
AAGGGGAAGCAGTACAAACACCAGGATACGGTTCCTGCTCGACCATTTGTTGGGCCACAACCTGGATTCCAGTCACATCCCTGCATGCAGCAGCACAACTCACTGCATATATATATATATATATATATTCCATATACAATATAATGGAAATGCAAAATGCTGTTTCCGCCACTTTATATTGCATGTGCATGTAAAACTATATCAAAGTGAATAAAGTTGAAGGTATGTTTATATAACTCCATGTATCACCAGCCACTGCTTCACCTGCAGGATGGGAACATTCTACATTATACTGATCTCCAGACAGCTTGTGATCCAGGTGGATCTGCAGGTTGATCACCTGGAGGAGGTTCTTACTTGGAATTACATTTGTCACTACCTTGTGGTCCTTCAGTAAGTTGCTGGTGTTGGTTGGACTGATGTTTGGAAACAACAGCCCCACGTGAACAGCTGGATTGAAGTCCTCCTGTAAAACGAACCTCTACAAAGGAAACGTGCTCCGAATCAGAAGCTGCTGACGGATGCAGACTCGCTGTGTGACGCGCCGCTGTGCTTATATTCGTCACCCACTCCCTCAGCAGACTAATGTGACACCAGCCACCTCGTTTTTGAACTGCGCTTGCAGCTTTCCGTGACAGGTACGCCAGTCGGCATCAGCAGCAGCCGCGGCTCACGGCCGGCAGGTTCATGCGTCCTGACGGATATTTTCTGTTTGTTGCCCGAGGGATTACAGAGCAGGAGGAAACAAAGGCACTAACATAATGTTTTGTTCTGGAGCTACTTCTCTCTGCTGTCTGTTTCAGACACAGTGCAGCAGAAAATAAGAGTTTACTCGTCTGTTGTGTTGTGTGGATCTACTGGAGACGTCTGAAGCTGAAGGAGAACTTACAAGATTTATGTTTTTTCAGCCGGAAATGTCTTACTGTAGTTATTGTAACATCTACGACAAGATATCATTTCATTTTAGTTATTTCAAACTGTCATATTTACATTTAATTATGCATTTAAGCGTTGCATTGCAAAAAATAATTATAACAAATAAATAAAATCCATTTTTATTAAAATACTAAAATACTTTGTGTTTGTTTGTCCTGCACAGTAAAACTCTTCCAGCTGCTGGGAAGCAGATGGAAGTCAGGTTGGGTTTCACACAGGGAGACGTGTTGCACAGACAGCAGGTTGGTTCCTCCTCTTCTTCTCTTTTCAGATATGAAGGGTGAACGTTGGGATCTCAACGCTTTCCTTGTCTTTCATTTGTGTTTTCATTACTCTGTACACACTGTAAATAGTGTAAACACAGCTAGGACATGTAGTACTGACCTGAGTACTGAACTACTGCCAGTGTAAATCTGTGACATGTTCTATGTCCTTCAGATCTGTTTAATGCCCCGTTCAATAGGACAGACGTCTTTCAACGACTTCATGTTGTGGTTTGTGTTCGTAGCTCATCTTCCTCACATGCTGAGCAGTTCCAGCTTCAGTCAGATAACCGATGCTTGCGTGCACATTGACCCATCACGAAGTACGTCGCTGACGATCGTGTTGCTCAAGGACACCTCGTCAGGACTCATCAGCGTGCGGAGTCTATCGGGCCGGTGACCTTCTGCTTGCAGGACAGTCTTTTAGCATCAGGCCCCAACATGCCGTATCACAACACGGTCGGATCCCCCAGACTGCTCGCTTCGCCACAGCGCCGCAGACCGCTGGTATTTACAGCCGGTGAGCCCGCGCAGTCGGGGCCCGTCGGCTGATGTATGTGGAGAGTCAGTCATGCTTTAGCAGAGGTAAACTCGACGGCATCGAGCAGTCGGGGGTCTCGCAGCCGCGGTATTGTTTGGAGAGCGAAGGGGGGGGTGGAGGGGCAGAAGGTCAGCGGCTCCATACACAACCCAATTAGAGGAAGACACACTGTGGCGTGACTGACTGCATATCAAATATCACAGAGGACGTCTGCGGTAAAACGCTCATTTAAAGTGTTGATGGGAGGTCGCACGACAAAGTCAGGAATGGGTTTCTGTTGGGGGAAGCAGATTATTAAAAAATGTACTATAACATAATAAAAGGGTTTATTGGTGTTTAGTTGTTGCTGATGTTGAAATTGTAGTTTGAGTTTCTAATATTAAGAAGCCGTTTTTTGCTTCATATTTTAGCTTTTAAGCTAACAGAGGTCAACACATCACCTGAAGGTTAGAGTCCTCTCCTATTGTGAGAAAGAAGACGTGAGAACTTCTTTTACAAGAGTCAGAGGATGAAATGATACTGTGGTCACGAGCTGCTGCGATGCTACATCATCGAATGTTTCATCCCTTTTTTTACTGCTGCTGCTGGGTGAGGAGCTCCGTGAAGGGACAGAGAGTTGAGGCGGAGCTCTGAGGTTCAGCTGCAGCTCCGTCATGGTACCAGGTGAAGGAGAACCAGGGGTCCTCCTGTGACTCACTGTCGCCCCCTTAAGGTGTTACGTGTTATTAGGAGACAAGAAGGAGTGCAGTTAGCTCAGGGCTAACTCGCTACTTCTTCTTTCATTGAAATACTCTTTAAGGATTAGATGGTTGACACATTACAAGGTGCAAAGATGCAGTAAAGATGAAGCTTGTGTTCAGGTCGTACGAGGCCTTCGGCTCAGGTCGTCCGAGCGGCTGCATCGGTTAAAGACTTTCTCGTAATGACATTCAGAGTGAATTCAGACTTCAGAACATTGTCAGAAAAGGAGAGAGACAGATTTTTTGATGTTGCTTCGGAAGACCGAATTAATTATCACCATAACAAATGTCTGCTGTCTTCGTCTGTGGGTGGAGGAGTGTGTTCGTGTTCTTGTACTTGTGTGGCTGTGAAGCAGTCTGGAGTGAGTACAGAACCACAGAGTGAGTCCTCATTGGTTCCTTACAGCTGAGATGTAATGTCTATATTTATGGTTGAAAGTAGTGAAACAGAATGAAGTGGAGGAGCTGCTGGCTGCAGTTCCTCCAAGTGATTTAGATATGTTGAATCGGTTTGTCAGGTCGCATCTGTCCGCTAGAAAGTGCCAAAGCTGTCTGACTTCATCTCTTCATTGTTTGAATCAGCCGCTCTTCTGATGCAGATACACTTAAGATGATGTGGTTTATTAAAAACAACTATCTGGCAGGTGATTGGATGAACCATCTGTCAATCATCGTCCCTCACAGGCTGACTTCAACCTCGATGGGAGTTGAGCCAAAACTTCTTTTAAGTCGTCTTTGCTGTTGTTTGCTCTCAGAAGAAATATTCTGATACATCAGAGGCTTCAGCAGCATCTTCATCTCTTCATGAGCCTCCACCGTCATCGTCAGATGCTTCTTCTCGCTGTCGTCACACCTGAACTATAAATGCTGATTCATCCAAACCACCGGTGTTTGTCCTGGCGGGACGTATTCTCAGGTGTCTCTGGAGACTCCAGCTGCCTCGCAAGGTAACGTGGACGCAGTGAGAGAAGGCTAACACCCAGTGAGGAGTTCCAGGTGCTGCGTCACCGACACTGACACACTGCCAGGTAGCTGTCAGCAGACCTGCCACCAAACAAAATAGAATATTTGAACGAAGGTTAAAGACGGATTCGGTTCTTTTTTTTTCAAGGGTTTGAGGTTAAAATCGAATCAGCCTCACAAATACGTCTGATACAAGTTGGTGTCCCTCTTTGGGCCCTCGTCCTTGCTCTTCACAGATCACTAGCAGTCCTCCAGCCCCCCCCGTCCTGATGATGATGTAATTATTTCCCAGCGGCACCTGGGAGCACCAGCCGCCATTCGGAGGCATCGCTCACAGCCAAGTATGCAGATGTTTCTAATTGCTTTCCATTACCAAGAATAACAGCTGTTTATATCTATCAGCAAATAATTCACAAGAGTTCCAGACTGTTAGGATAACATATCCCACCTGGTCACCATCACCGGTTGTCAGCAGCCGAGCGCCGCGCTTGCCAGGCCTCTTGTTTACCCAATCCCCGACCGGCGCGGTCTTAGAGTCACCTTCAGACACGTCTGATGCACCTCACGGGATCTCCTGTTGAAATCAATCTCTTGGTGGCGACCCGGAGGAAGGAGTTCTTCTAAAATATCCACAGTAGAGTTCATGTTGTTTATTACACAAAGTGGATGCACAACCCTGATCTGTTACTGCTGCTGAGGGAGTCTGACCTCCTCCTCAGATCTGTTGTACTTCTGAATGGATGACTTGGTTTAATATCACTGGCCTGCTGCTCCTCTAACGCTCCTCTAACACTCCTCTAACGCTCCTCTAACGCTCCTCTAACGCTCCTCTTCATGGGGCATCAACCTTAATTTCTCACACAAGTGAAATCAGACAAGCTCGTCCTCCCTTTCACTTTAGATTTAACATCTACAATCTCACTATTCTACTATTGTCAGAAAGTCTGTGAAGATTCAACAACGACATTTGGTGCGTTCCTACATAATTGTAGGCGGCGCTGAGGGGGCGGGGCTAGATGGGGCTCCGACCATCTCTTAGAGTTTCATTGATGCAGCATCATATCCGATGTTCGGTGGTCATTACTGTCCCCCATGTGTTACCTGTGGGGTACAGAGAGTTCTTGTTGCTGACGCCACTTTATTTCTCTTTTCATCCACGACGGCTTCGCTGCTCATGACAACAAACCAGCTTGTCTGTTGAACGGAAGTAATGTATCAGAGAATCTGCATCCCGGATTCGTCCATGAAAGTAGAGGCACATTAGGGTAGTAAATCAGTAATCAGCATAGCAATTACATCGATTTCATAATGTCACCAATGATTACATTAAAAGTAACATGCTGACTAGCCCGGACGCCGCGGCCCTCCCACTACCGAAGCCCGGCCTTTCAAGTGCCATCCCCTGTTGTCCCCCCCCCGTCTGTTGGCGGCGGGGCCCGGCCCAGTGTTGTGTGTGTGCACTGTCTGACACGCTGGCTGTTGGGAGTGAGCCATCTGACGGGGGAGTGACTGCCAACAAGAGCAGAATGTCATTATGAGTAGAGGCTGCTGTGGGCCTGCCACCATCAGAGGGAATTCATCACCACAAGTGATGATGATAATGGACTTTGCTGCAAATGACTTTGGATGAGCAGTGTTTTTGGCAAGCAGCGTGGCGTCTGACTGGAGCTTTTTTCTCCTGACCTCGGAACCTGAGAAGATGGCTTCCAGTGTCCCAGCTGGGCGGTGGGAGGCCCCCAGAACATTGTGTTAGGGAAGTCACGATGCTCCACATCCAATGATTTGATTCTATCTTTAATTTAAGTGACGGGTGTGTTATTAGACTGTCGTTAGAGTATGCTGGTGTTAACATGTTCAAACCAAACGTACCACCTGACCTGTATACTGGATGTTATCACTGGCTGCAGCGCCTCCTTCAGGAGGTGGAGCGTACTGAGACTGAACGGGGGTGTAGCGGCCCCGGTCCACTTGGTGGTCTCCTGTGTGCTCCCTGTTCTCTGCAGCTGGTCCAGGGGTTGCAGACATACTGAGGCCGGGTCGACTCAACATCTGGCCACTCAAAGACACTATAACATTTAGAATAATATATATAATAACAACATCTTTAAAAGGAAATCGCCCACTGCTGTTTGTTTGTAGGAAAGATGGAAGTTTCCAGTCTATTTGTAAATCAACACATTCAGGTCTGCAGGATTGCAGCTGTGAGCTAGTTTACCAACTGACAATTAACTTTGAATGTTTGTAGTTCCCAAACACGACGGGCTCAGCTCCCCCCTCCCCCCTCCCCCTTGATCCTGTTAGAAAGTTGTAATCTAGAATGGAAACTGTGTCTAACCCTCCCCGACTTGGTGTTTACATTGTGTTTGTACTCCTGTTTGTTGTTGACTGTTATTGTAGCTTATTCGTTTAGTAGAATAAATCCAACTGTAAACGAACCTCGTGACTCAGTCACACATTCAGAAACAACAAGGCATTCTCTGATAACATCACAGTTTTTATAAAATAATAAATGATAGTCCCTAATTGGCTGTTTGCCTCTTGGTTCCCTCCTTTGAGACCCCGGGGATTCAAAAATAATTGTCCAACTTTGCCAGAGTGCTCAGAGCCCAACTAAATGTTGGCGTGTCGTGAGGCCTCCACGGGAGAACATCGCTTTGGGGAGGTAAAAGAAACCAACCTGTGATGACTCGGCTACCATCTCCAGTCAAAGGAAATATAATAAGACCAAGGCTCATTATGACCAACAGTTAACAGTAACACAGTGAACATGAAATGTCTCATTGAAGCAGTGAAGTTAAAAGCTTCCACGATCCGACGCAGGATAAAAACACAGGTTCCCAGATTTCATCTGCAAGTTGAATAGAAGATGAAAAAGCCCAGTGGTTCACTGTTGACCACATAATTAGCAGTTTCAACCCCTTTTATTTTTTTTCATAATGCAACATTCTGTCATGCATATTCAGATCTGCACCCTGGTCTGCCATTTTAATTGGTTAAAGGGTTTCAACTGACAACAGAGAGGGGAGGATGGCAGCGTTCTCTGGCCTCGCCTGAAAGAGCTGTCAGTCTGTCTGTCATGCAAAACATCTTTTAGGGTTTGTTTACCAGGCATGCAGCGGAGTGAGCGCTCTCTGGCTGCTAATGTGACAGTTGCACTCTGGCTTTCAGTTCAGTGAACATGTTGTTTTGGAGGGAAAGCAGGAGGATGGTACCCAACTTATCTGATTACCGATGATGTACATCACACATCCCCCGAACGGGAGCGCGGCGAGACAGCCGAGCGAGAGGGGAGAAGGATGCTGGGGATCTGTAAACAAGGCTTGACTGACGTGGCGGCAGACGATTTGTGAGGCTCAGCTGAAGATCGGTGCCACATGCATGCCACTGCACTGAAAGGGATCGGAGTAAGAGGCAACACGAGGGTCACAGTCCGACCACACCTGATGAACAGCTTCATATGGAAGTGTTGTCTATTCCTGTCTGATTGTTCGTTCTTCCTGGCTGAAGTTCAGCCTCGGACCCTGGATTCATCCAGATGTCATATCACTCAGCATATGTTCATCCCTGCTCACCTCTCCTGCTAGAATCACTGTATTCATGGCTAACTCTTAATTCTTTCAGCATCATGTAGCCTTATTTTTGTTGTGGCTAGATAATGCCACAGGGACCTGTGATAGCTGTAACCAGCCATAATCTCAATTTGCAATGCATATGTTTCAGAAAAGAGCCCCACAGTTAGCACACAAACCCCCCTCCCATGAGCGCCCAGGCAGTGACTGCTGCAGCAGAGCTCCATTAATATGCATCGCTTTGCTAAAAGCTCCAAAGTGACCTACATGACAAGGTTCAGTATACACTCCAACTGTGTGCTACACTTGTGGGACTCGTGTTACCTTAATTAGTGTCTTCTTGCGATGGACGGCTTTTTTCCTGGAGAGGCTGTTGAACTTACCTGCTCACTTGCACGCCGGGGTCACCGGGGTCACTCTGAATGTCTGGCCCCTCGAACACGCGGGCGCCTCTCCACGGCCACCGAAACGGTCGCCATTAGCCTGTAGAGGACGACCACTAACATCGCTTATTAGATGCACTTTAAACTCCTGCAGCCGTCTGACGATGACACTCCAGCTCTCCCAGGTAATCCCAGGAGGCCCCTTCACCAACACGATGTATCAATTAACAGATTTGTTTGCTTTCCTCTCCTTCGACCTCCATTTGCATAGCAACCGGCCGCCACTCAAGTTCAAGAGCGCTGTTGACGCGTCTTCTTCTGCAAAACAAAAAAAAATCCCCTCACATATTAGAGCTCAGCTGTACCGCTGATCCGAACAGAAGTGGTTCAGAGCACAGAAAGTTATAAGATATCAGCAGCCCCTCCGGGCGAAGCATTGTTGACACACATTCCCGTTCAGTCTTTGTCAAAGGGGAACTTAGCATTTCCAATGCTAAAGGACAGCTGTTGCTGGCAGGCCTCTTCCTCACTGGCAGAGGCTCCACTGTTTAGGGCAGTAATCTGTCAGGGAGGTGGCATAGCCAAAGTGCTCTACCCCCTCAGTGGAGGCAGAGAAATGCAGCTCGGGGCTCCGTGCATAAGCAATGAGGCCAGACAGATGTAAAAACCCCAGTGTGGTTTTACAGCCTCAGTGCTCCGTGTCTGTGTTCGCCTGGATCCTCCCCCCATCAAACTCACTTCCCATAATGCAACTCTGTTGCAAGGGCACATTTATGCTGTTTGAGTGGAGGCCTGTTTGTTCCGAGGCACGACTGGTTTACATTTGTGGAAGCAGCACAAGGCGAAACTGAATTTTTGTTCCATAAACCTAAATGAGACAAGTTACTTATAAAGGAACAGTTCAAGTCAAACTGTAAAGTCTCTGATGCACCTGGCTGCAATATGTTTGTTCTGTATATACAGCACAAGTTACACAAAGGGAAGAACCTTAGATTGGGTCTGCAAAGATGACTAAATATACATAAGATAAACAAGATGTACTTCCATAGTATACTGGAGGTGGACTGTAACTATTACTATATTTCATGGTGTTTTCTTGCAGGAACAATATAAGAGGCTCCTGACCATCAAATACTAAACAATGACAGTCAAGGTCAGTAAAAACAGCGTTCTGCACACGTCCCCACAATATGATCAACGTGATAAAGCACAGCCCTTTAATATTCCGTAGAATACTTTACCCTCTTTCAGGAGGGAATTTGGGTTTTGTCAGATGTCAGTTTGTCTCTTTGTGTCCACGTAGTGTTTTTAATGATTCATCACCATGTCACAACTTAAACGCTGCTCACATCTGACTCACAAGCATCGATTGTGCTCCCAAAGTTTCAACAAACAGCTGAAGTTGCCGTGTTGCCCAGTGGGTTAGTGGTTTTTGGTTGGGTCAGCTGTGGCCAAATGGTTTAGAGAAGCTTGGTCACCCAAAAGGTTGCTGGTTCGATCCCCGGGGCCGGCAGGAACAATGTGGGTGGAGATGATGAAGCTACACGCTTTGTCCTCCCTGAACATTGTTAGCTGATGTCCTTGAGCAAGGCAGCGGAACCCCCACGGCTCCAGGTCGGTTGGGGAACCTGCACATCCAGGCGCTGTATGTTCAGATGAATGAGCAGAAAACCAAACGTAAACAAAGAGTATATTTGACACCACACATGAGGGACACGAGGCGAATGCAGCTGTAGAATATGGAGCAGACCCGCTGCTTAATTCAGCTAAATATGCTAAGGTCCTCTTAATTAGAACCACAGCAATTTACAGCGCTGCCGCCGCTGCTCGTTTAGACGTGTCGCCCTGAAAATCACTGACTTGCACAACTTCCACAGAAGCCTACAACTATTCTATAATTAGAATGTATGTTTTCCTAATCAGACAGACCCTCTGCGACAACAACAAACAGGAGGCTTTTATTCTACATTAAACCTCACATCAACTCTCTTCATGTGTCTTCATAAAGCTTCCACGACGTCCTCCAGTGGTCACATCAGTTTAAAAACAGACATCACTCATGCCTCGGGGGGGGGGGACACATCCATTTACTGTCCCCATCTTGAGGAGTCCTTGCTGGTGCTTGGGAAGGTCTCTGCAACCGAAGCACTCGGCTATCTGCTGTCTGCCGTCTCCATCCGCTGAGCACAAAGATGCTCTCACCATCTGTTGGCAGTCTGACCATGTTTCTGAGGATCCTAACAGGCCAAGAACTGGAATGTGTGAACTGCAGGCCTGCTAGTCTGCAGTGTTGAGAAGAGGCATGAAAAACAGACCACGTGCCACAAACTTCCAGTCCGGTGGGGATTCAGTGAAGATCGAGAGCGACACGAGGTTACTGAAACAAGTTAAACTCTTTCTTGCTGTCCGTCTGAGATTCAGTATCAACAAGAAGAAGTAAAGCAACTCACAGTCCAGTGATGTTTCAAAGTTTGACGATCTACTTTAACATTTTACACGTTTACTAAAACATGAACTGACTTGGAGGGAACCGTGTCGTCCTCAATGTTTATTCAAGTTCTCAAACTGAAATCGCAGCTGACAAAGAGCACATGGGAGACGCAGAGCTCTGCTAGCTAGCTTTACCCAGGTGCCTCATTAATCATTAGCATTAGGCTGAGAGGCTGCTTGATATACCCTGATGACTCCTATTGTCACTTACTATCGTCCTTCTTCGTTCATGCTTTGGGTCTCCAACGGCGTCGCTTCTCATATGTCACTTCAAATAGTGTTGCAAGAGTAGAAACTACAAATATAGTTTCACCTCTGCAGTGCTTTTGCTGTTCTCAGAGCGCCGGTCTGTCAACATGATCACTCAGGAGTTAACAGGAAGCCTCTGCTGATGAAGTGATGGGTCGTTGGTTACCTGTACGTAATATTCACCCTAAGAAACAGGAAGAAGTAGGACTGTTTATTTCTGCCCACAATGCAGACGGGTGTTTGTGGTGTGTTTAAGTGAAGCTAGTTAAAGATGAGCATCTCCTTTTAGCAGCTCACAATATGTCTAATGAGGCGTTGGGATGAAGTAGTTTGTTATCTCACGGAAGCAGATGGATGTAGTCCGTGATTAGAGCCAATTAACTCCACCCCAGATCTAAATAACTTTTCTGTCATTAATGCACATATTTTACACCTCATTAGAGGCACGGTGATTGGAGGTAGGAGAGGAGGGGGGGAGGGGGGGGGGGGAAACAGAGGATGGCATTTGCATTTTT
>CAAKHC010016060.1:6687-21574 GCA_901007825.1 Macroramphosus scolopax | reverse complement strand
TTGAAAGGAAATAATTCATTAAGGATTATTAAGTAAAATATGTTTAAACACCCCCCAACAACAAAATGCACCCACAACTTGGAGTGTTGAATATTTATCACCAGGAGATGGCAGTACTAACCGTGAAAGAGGCTGACGTCAGTAGCTGATATTGGATCTGTCCTACCCCACCTCTGTTGCTCTCACTTCTATATTAAAAACACGAGGTTTGATATTCCTCTCATCTGTATGATCTGATCTTCAGTTTCCACCATGCATGCAGGTTAGTGGACAAATCTAGAGTTTGATTTGCTGTGGAGCAAGAAAGCTTCAGGGACACTGTGTGTTGGCTTTACACTTGAGCACTGGACACTGATTAACCTGTTTGCAAGCTTTTATGACCTGTTTTAGTGAAGATGATAATGACAGACCTATGGACAGTGGACTCCGCCTGCAGGCCCAACTGTAAACACTTAACCTGAACTTACACAACGTCAACGCTACTCCTCTCTGATCATGTTGTGTCTGCCAGCTGCTGTCACTCGTCTGTGATGATGTTAGTCAAAGCATGTACATCTGATATTGCCTTAACACTTTATTTTTCATCAGAAACAAAGAAAAACCAGCACCAAAAGAAACACTGAATCACTAAACGTCCGACTAGTGTGAAAAGATGACATCAGCCAACACCCCCCGGTCTTCCCTTTTGTTTCTGGGCCGCAGCCTGAGGGCCTCTGGCCTTATTGCCCAGACTGTGTTCTCTCACTGTTGTTCTAATGCAAGTCAAACATTATTTTGAATGGCCAAACCCAAAGGTGGCAATGTTCAGCCTGGCAGTGTAAATATTAGCAGAGCACACAGACAAGCAGGAGTTGCTATGCGTGTATCTGTGTGCTAAGTGTCGTTTCCCTGTCAGCTCCTTCTACACAGTACACTGCAGCAACAATGAGGTCGGTGGAGACAAAGAGAAAAGGGAGCGAAACAACAAAGAGAAAGGAATTCAGGCCCGTTTGTGCCTCAGACACTTCCTTGTTTGACAAAGAAAGACAAAACCATTTTTCTATTATTTGCTGTTTTTTCAGTCAGTTTTAGGAAGACATTCTTGCCATTATCTTGTGTGTCTATTCCGCCTCGCTCTTATTGTGACAAATAAACCCAGCTGCCGGGTATTTAAATCTTGATAAACTGATAAGCTTAACGAGAAAGCTCTGCTTTGTTGATAGAGGTCAATTCATTCTGCCAACAGTCTGTTCCTAGAAGTCACCTGGTAGCCTACATAAACATGACCAGGGCGGCCGCCTTGTAAACAAGCGCCGCCATTCCAGCTTCTGCAAGACTCGGTGCAACAAGTTCAGTGACCATCGGTTCATCACAAAGTCATGGACTCCCCCTTATAAAGATTATTGACTTTATTTAGGTATATTTTGAGCAGATCAGCAGACTGGTCCAATAACAAAGATGCTTATATAGATATATTTTGAAAGACTGCCACCATTAGATAGTTTATCCACTAGCTGAAGTCTGGAAACAGAACAATAAAACACAATAAGTATAAAAGGGTTTGAGCATCACTGCACGACATCTGTTGTTTTCTTTACCTTAGTTACTTATTGTGTGTGTTTGCCAAAGCTCGTTCGCTGAATGAAGATGAATGAATCCCAGCAGCCGCAGCGTTTTCACGGTCTGTGATGAAATGCAAATGGTTAATGTTCCATTACCCAAAAGGACACTTGCCAATATGCAGTCACCTTGCAATCTTGTTCCACACCTCTGACACACCTGCTTTATTCTTATTTACACGGAGCGTCGCTCTCGGAAAAACTTTGCCGTTCACCGTGACTTGGAGGAAATAGAAAGAGCAGCTGTGAAAATGTTTGCGGTTTCATCTCGGGGGAAATGCCGGGGAGGAACAAGCAACTACAGCTGGTTGAGAGGCATTCGCTTAAAATACTGTTTGTTCTGGGCACAGACACAAAACACCAATGTAAGTGATGGACTAGGCAAGCAAACAAACAAACAGTCTAATATTGACAGGAGTTTAATGTTTGTTTATATGTACCATATGTGCCTGCTGTTCATGGCAAACTATTCTTATAACATGCATCTTGCTCTTTTTGGATATACTGTATATAAACTATATATATATGTTATATATATAAAATGTACATATAGCAGTTCTGTATTCGTTTTACCATCCGGCTGCAGTAGAAACAATTTCCCGGTCTTGCTCTCGGCCTATGAGTCTCACATTTAATCTCTGTAACATTAACTGTAGCCGTCGGCTTCCCACTTTCAACCTGCGCTTTTCTCTCTCATTCAGCTAATCCAGAAGGTCATTTTCAAGATACTAGAACACTGGAGGAGAGCACCAGCAGGCATTATTCTGTCTGCCTCCCCCCATTTTCTGCGTGTGAGATATCAGGTATTCATGCCTCATTCTGCGTGTTGTATGTGCATGTGTATGCGGTCTGCATTTCCAAACCAAGAATGCCAGACGTGGAGGTATGGCCCTGTGGGCTTATTCTCATGCAGGCCCACGGTATGGAGCTGAGGCTAGCAGATAATTGCTGCTCTCAGGGAGCTTTCTTCATCTGCTGGTGCTAACTACCAAGCTGTCCATCATGTGGACATGAAGACTGACATCTTCCGCGGAGAATCAAAGGCTATTAGCAGTTTACTGTATGTGCACAGCTGATGCAGAAGCATACCGAATTAACTTGAGCATAACTTGCTTACATATGCAGTCGCTTCCCTCCCCATTATCATCCTTCCTCCTACCTCCTCTTCCTGTGCTTTCTAATCTCACTTCACACCTGCTGTCTCTGACATACATGTTTCCCCTGAGAGAAGAGAGTGAAGCTTGAGTGAAGGCTTAGTGTGGGAGGTGGAGAGGGGGAGACAGATTGAGCCTGTTTTATACCAGACCTCCCTGTGGCTGTCGTTGAGGATTCAGAAACGGGGTGCATCCACCCACAGGGCAACAGTGGTGGAGGATAAGATGAAGGGGTGTGTTTATCGGAGTTTGGATTATCAAATTTGTCACAATCCTTAAATGTGTTTAAATGTACTGATATATTATAGATGAAAGAAAAAAATGCAGTTGGATGAACAAATGGTTGTTTATTGTTAAATCATGTTAAATATGCTGCTCAAAGGGAGGTAACAGGACGGCAACACTGCTGTAAGACAACGAAGAGTAGACATGTCTTCATCAGAGTCACCATCCTTCTGGACGATCGGCGACACCTTGTCACCGGTGTGTATTTCGGGCGGGTGTGGACTTGTGATGAGGGTGAATTTGTGCTTGCTAAGCAGGCCGGATTTATGAGCCAGCACGTTTCTGCAGCTCTGCAGTGACAACAAATATAGGAACTCTCCGGGGGGACGGTGTCACATGGGGAAATGGGACAGCATGGTTGAGTGGTGGAAGTGCACGGAATAATGTATCCATATAAAATCATGATTGGTCCGTTTTGGTGTGAGTCACCATGGACACATTTTGAATTAGCAACAGTTATCGTCAGGCGTCGAAGGTTTATTACTATTCCCCACTACCTTTTGTAACAATACGACTTGGGGAGATGGCTATAAGATTTGAATCATTTGCATGAATCTGGTCATGTTTGTGCTTTAGAACATAAACGTGGTGAAACAGAAAAATACATGAACACATTTTATTTCTCTGATTTACTGTACTTTTCTTAAAAAGGCTTCATCTCTTTGTTCACTATCTAACTCGTTGGATTACAGTAGCTCTTTCTCTCGCTGGGACAACACATTTAAAGGGGAGTGCAGAGATTTGGAGCGGACATTGAAATTTGGTCACGGCGATAACAAAAAAAAAAGAAGACGCCTCTCACGTACGAATCATCCTTCATTCCTACCAAAGAGAAGTTGAGAGGAATCGGATCGAAAGGATTGGTTACACAGACATAATTGAACAGATTTCTCGGGGTTACCATGTGTCCTACTGAGGTTATTGTTCCAAGAATCATCACAGATACTCATAATATAACATGAATATTACGACGTAGGCTCTGCGAAGTTGACCTCTAAGATTTTTCACAATAAAGTGAAACCTCTTCTGAGAGATTCGGCAAAATTATTGTCAATGAAAGTATTACACTTTTCATGAGAATCTAAGGACACTAATGGGAATTTCATCGCTATAATTCAGCTTGAACTACGGTCATAGTGGTAAGGAATCACAATTTAGTAAGCATTCCATCCCGCTTCGTAAGGATCTGGGTGGTTTCCACTGTTATCATGTGCTGGCTTTCAATGAACTTCTTCTTTTCGATATAGTATTCCTGTCCTGGGACTTCACTCTTATCCTTTTGTTTTCTTTGGACGGTTCGTCAGAAATCTAAGATAAAACAGCATCGGCCCATATTTCTTTTGCAAATTAAGGAAAGTCATGAAAACGTCAGTGGTTTCACTTAATTAAGTGTTTGTCCTTGTCATCTGTTTTGAATTACTCTGGAACTGCCCCTTTATTTTGATAGACTTTAACGCAGACGTTTTAAAAAAACATTTAGTTTTCCAGACAATGTGAATTTTGGGTGACCTTTTTCTCTTTCTCTAAAACTTCGTAGCTCTTTGTCGACTTGCATGTGTCAGTCAAATTACCGCTGGTTTCATTGTACACAGACCCATGAAGGATACAAACATGGCAGACTTGCATACAGTCTTTTCTTAAAATCAGCCAAACACATAACAATGATGGAAACAGTGCAGGCTGATGGATACCAAGTTCTCTGACAATCAGTGTATTCGTGCAGAATTGAGCAAAGTCGGCTTAATTACTTAAAACCAGGCACAACAACCTCCCGTGCTGTCAAGTGCGACACTTCAGGTGGTCGCACTTTCAGCAGCCGAGCAGGAGAAACACTATCCACTATTTATTCCTCTGGAATTAGAGTACGTTCTCACAAACGCACACATACACACAGGCATGCACACACACGCATTACAGTGCGTCTCAGGCTGCATATTCATTTCAGTCTGAACCTGTCGAAGCATGAGAGTGTCGCGACCGCACCGGCCCAGAAGCCATCATGCATCCTGACCCGAGCACACTACTGTTACAGGAGTTAAGTTCGGTGCACGGACTGTAGTTTCCAGCAGTGCACGGCCCGAGTTTAAAGTCATTTGGGATATTTGAAAACACTCAAAATGAGTCATTTTCATTGTTCCTGCAGTTTTATAAGAGCTGAAAGGAATTTGGGGTTGGGGGTGGTTACAGCTCTGACCATTTTAAATTACATGATCATCAATCATGCACAAATTTGAAATACCCTTCGGTGCTCTCAGCCAAAATGTAACTCTCTTTAAATGGTTCCATGTTCTCTTAATTCCATTTGGCTTGTGGTTGTGTTTTCTGTGGCATATCCAGTGTACTTCAGAGTAGTTGCCTCCCCACTGAGACAGAAACATACTGTCATACTTCTAAGCTTTCAGTAGATGATTAAAAATAAACCGAGAATAAAGACTTAATGTAATGTGATGTAACCCTCCCGTTGCAGTTCTACTATAGTTTTGTGAGGAGGAGGAGGAGGAGGAAGACTCCCTACTAGTATCTTAAATATATTGTATTGACCCTCCTATGTGCAATCTGATTGGTTGGTATTGAAAGATGAAAATGAGAACTCAATGAGAACATGAGAGCTAAAATAAAAACAACTGACAAGACAATTTATATTTCAAAATAAATAATATGTGATGGTCTCAGATCCAACAGTTTCTCAGGTCACTAAGGCCAATACCCCAGATGGGCTGTGCTATTTAGGTCTGTGGGCACAGGTGCACGTTCCAGGCTCAGTGTCTAGAAAACAGGCACTTATGTCAATCTGAGTAGGAGGCTTGAACAATAGGACAGCCCTTATATTTGTATTCTGCCCTCTTCAGCCTGGACAGAGCCATTAAAGAGCACTCCGGCTGTCAGCTGGATGAAGTTTTCTTCCCTGCATCTCTTTGACAGGCGAAGAATTGTTCTCGGTCTGACAAAATGGTCGAAGACTTACAGTTCTATTATCCACGAGATGACGGTTCTGCTAACAGATCTGCTTTAGCCCACATCTTCAACACCCTCTCATCACAAGCACAACATGGAGGGTAAAGAGCAGCTCCACCTGAGCTGTACACATTATTCTCTCTTCCAAATCCGCCTTAAACTCAGTGCAGGTCAGCCACAGAGCAGGAACATATTGCAACAGACAGCGACTATATTATTTTATTACAAGGCAGAGCCAGGCACAGTTTACTGGGCAAGTGTCGTAGAGCTGCTCTGCTTGAAGACGGCCAGGCTCTTGTGTGTTGCATATGAAAGTGCCGTAGTGGCTCAGAACTGTGCTAAAGCATCAGAGTTGAGTAAATATGGTTTCCATTTGCTACCAGAGATATTGTACATGTGGAATAAAATCCCATTGAGGCGGCAATACTGTCTGCATAGATGACTCCCAAGTAAGTTTTCCATGGATTACCATTGTTAGAGGAGCTCATCATCATTAGGCAGGTAGCAGGAACTTTGAAGACTGAGTGGAATATAGGAGGATAGCAGGCACCCCGATCTCTGTGTATAATAGGTAATCCCTTTTATAAAACCAGTGACTGTTTGGAAGAGAAAGATGACAGGGAGTGGAAGAAATGGATTTGTCACTGTAAAACGATCCCTTCTCTGGCTGAGGCAGAACACATTGCTGTAAGAGGAGGGCGGGCCAAGTTCAGAGGGGGACCAAAGTGCATCTAAGGATTGATTTGAGGGTGAGAAGACATTATTGGAGACAATATATTTGAATTTATGAATGGATTAGCTACTATGTATGTAAAGTGTCTTTTGTTTCTACGTGTGAGTTGTGTAGTTGTGCACACAGATGTATTAGCAACACGTATCACGTGGAGATAACGTTCTCCTGCAGGTGTACGAGAAAGAGAGACTAAGCTATAATTATTAAGGCAGGTACAATTATTCTGGTGAAACGTGAGGGGCTCATTCCTAGCTAATACTGTAGTATGTGTCTGTGCTATGTTCAGGCCTGTCATGTCAGAATCAGTGTAAGTACAGGTTACACAAACCGGGGAAGCCCCGAACAGCGTCAAATCCTCCTGCCTTCTCTCTCCCCTGTAGGAACAAACAACAGAGGCCTCCTTATTTTTGGGGGTTTATATTGTCTGACCTGAACCCCAACAGCCCGCTTCAGTACAGTACATGGGCCCTTTAATATCCTACAGAGGTATCAAATAGATTGTATAAAGTCCCTGATTTAAGCTCCTAAGTGGCTGAGCACAAGATGACATGTGCTCTGAGATGCTGAAGGTTCTTGACATTGTGGAGCTTTCCTGGTTGACACACTTTAACATCAATGTCACGTGGAGTTCGAGGACAGGGCCTGTGGACCTGCAGACCTGGATGGTAGTTCCTATTTTAATGAAAGGTTACTGGAGGGTGATCTCCCGTTACAGGAACCTCTACTTCAGGAGGAACCATGCGGGTTCCGTCCTGGCCGTGGAAAAGTGGACTAACTCTTTACCCTTGCATGGTTCTGAAGGGGTCATGGGAGTTTGCCCCCTTCACTCTACATGTGTTTTCTGGACCCACGTCTAAGGGTTTCCTGTGGAGGGTACTGTGGGAAAATGGAGTACAAGGCCAGTGAGTAATCAGGTCTCTGTATGAGCTCAGTGAATGTGTCCACGTTCCCGGTACGTGTCGGCCTCTGCCAGGGCTGTCCCATGTATCAGATTATGTTTGTGATATTCATGAACAGGATCTCAAGCAGCACACTGGGGGAGGAGAGTGTCCGGTTTAGGGACCTCAGAAAATTGGTTGCAGATGATGTGTTTTTTTGGCCTCATCAGACTGTGACCTCAATCGCGCACTGGGGCGGTTTGCAGCTGAGTGTGAAGCTGTCAGGACGAGAGTCTGCACCTCCATGGATCGCTGCCGGAAAGCTGCGGATTGCTCCCGCCGCGATGGGAGTGAGTCTCTGGCCCAAGTGAAGGAGTTCAAGTGTCTTGGGGTGCTGTTCACAAGTGAGGGTGAAATGGAGCGTGAGTCTGACAGGCGGATTGATGTGGGACAGCAGTAACAAGTGAAGAGGAGGTCTGTCTGTTGTAGGACATTCTACTGCAGTGTTATTAGTTTCCTTAGTCACTGTATGATGCAGTATACAGGAAGTTTTTAATGAAGTGTTTACTGAACATATATAAAGCCAAGATGAGTATAAGAACAGAAAACAAGTTGGACCTGTATTAATCCAGGTTTGACATTTTCAGAGTTTACAAAGCTGATAAGTGTCGTCCAATATCACCATTAACTAAATTAAACTTGTCAGACTTCAAAGTGTCGAGTAGCATGAAACTGTGAAAACCAGCGCAGCATGTCTCTTAAAAGTATTTATTCAAGTGATACCCAGCTGGATTCCTCGGAGAACCGATTAATGAGGTTGTTTGTCCTTCTGAGACTGATGTGCACCTGGTGGTAACAGGCATCCTAATCATCAGCTGCTATTGAAGTAGAGCATAAATGCATTGAATGTCCTAAATATGAAAAAGAAAATAAATCCAGTGATATTTTGTATGATAGCACAGTATTTTATAAATTTTACTTTACCATTTAACATATTCAAAGTTAAATAATTATAAAAAAGTCACCTTGTAGCACAGAGCTGTTCAAGTCCTTGCATGTGAATCTCTCGTCATTACTCTATTGATTGTTTTACAGCTGTCAACAAGCTCATTAGGGGGCATTGGCCTCCTTATAGGAGAGCCAGAGCAGACCCTGGATCAGCCGAACACACGCTTGAGTTTTAAGAAGGAAAGAACAACAGTTTTCACGACAATAAACAATAAATAGAATATAAAGTAGCAAAAACAAGTATCTAAATGTAAAAGCAGAGAGTATTGTTATTTTAAGAGAAAATTAACATTATATCTGACTGGTGTGAGCAGAGCAGAAATGTTTGTGTTTGTATGTCAACACAATATTCACTTAAACTGGTAGAAATATGCCCAGAAATTAGTAAAACGTGCTGTAGTACGGAAAGATACCAGTTCCAAGAGATCTGCTGCCAGACTCTGGCTGTTTTCACAGCTACCGCTTCGACAGACGAACACTGACCGACATGCGATACTCTTTTTTTCCCACACAGTAAAAAGTAGAAATGGCACAAAGACGACTGGAACGGGTTAAACTGTCGCTTTTGTGGTGTACAAACTGTTGTTCTTTGTTCCTCATACACACAGATTATCATCAGACACTCCCTTCCCCTTTTTATTGCTTTTGATGATTAAACAAAGGTTGTTTTGCCTCTTGTAGGCGGATGATACCAAAATAGTGGCTGCCTTCATCTGATGGCGGATTACTTGACCCAGAAAGAAGCAGGCCGCACAATCTCCCACGCAACTGTCAACACATGCAGACACACACAAATATGTTGCAGTGACAGCATAAACATATGATGCAAAGTTTGTTCTGCCGTTGAAACGGATACCTCATCAAGGAGCCGGTCTGCAGCAATAAACGTCTTACTAGGCTATCGATGTTGGAGGCATTAAGCAGACGCTCCTTTCCAAAGTGGCTCACAGCTGAGCAGTGTTTTCTTCAAGGACATGGACGACACATGTGTTGGCTGCAGGAGGAGCTACTGCATGTTATGTCCGGATAACACGCCTCCGTTTTCTGCCACTGTGTGACAATGAAGCCGCAGCATTCTGGAGAAACGCTGATCTTGCTTTGGCGACGTCTGTGAGAGGAGGAGGAGGAGGAGATGTGTTTTGACTCTGATTGTGTCCAACCTCATTTGCATAACTCTGCAAAATCAGATATGTCCAGCGCTCCACCAGCTCACTGCGCCGCATCCATCATGCACCGTGCAGTGGCATCGGCCGCCCTCCAGAAAGAATGAATGGAATCCATCAGAGACACATGCAACAGAGGATTGGGTTTGTCATTGCTCCAAAGTCTTCATCATCAGGACGGATTGGGAGGGGGTTTAGGTGGTTGGTGACGGAAAACTGACCACGTCACCAAAAGCAGATCAAAGCAATTGGAAGATTTGGAAATATCACATTGGGGAAGTTTGAGAAGTTCTTTGTAAATATATAGTGTGAAGTGTTGTTTAACTCCATTAAATCGCCTCATACTAGATACAATGATGTGTCCTGTAGCCATCACCAGTCATGAATAAGAGATGAATGTTATACTGCATCAAGAGATGTAAGTGTAGGGGAGTGCACATATAACATCACCACAGTCCACGACAGATACAGATGTCTGTCTATGGACAGACGCTGTCACCACAAGTGTCTCTTCAGGCCCACATCTGCTTTAAGTCAAGAAACGTCACAGGTTTGTAGGTCAGATCCAAATGAAAGCAGAGTTTATAGACGGGTGACTCATGACTACTGAGTATTTATGGAACGTGGTAAAGACTTCTGATTCTGAGAATCATCGGCTGCTGTGACCTCATTGCAACATGATCTTTAGTTACACTTATTTCCTGAAATAGCTTTTAAGAATATACAGTATAAATACAACTATATTGATATGTATGATATATAGATGATCTACGCTTTAATGGCAGATTAGCACTTTTATTTTGTTTTGTGCCCTTGTTTGAAACGTGTGAGTGATTGTACATCAACAAACTGTGTGTCAATGTTTTGCTTCTCATTTCCTGCAATTCTTTTAACTGATCTTTGATAACTTCAGGAGTTACTTTGAGCATTTTAAAAATCAGGTGTGATGATTTTAGAAGGTACTGATTGACGAAAATGCTCATATGCTAATTTAGAGGGAAGTAATAAAACATTTCTTTTAGGTATTTAGTTGGAAGCCCTGCAGGTGCAGTTATCTTTGTGTAAACTACTTTATAACACTGATATGAGCTTCAATATAATATAGACAGCAAAACACCGGCTGTTAAATGATGCAGTTTGTTGTACACACAAATGCAGTGTAGCATTAATGATGCTGGTAAACTCCTTAAATCCAGTTTCACTCATCCACTTGGTATTTCATATCATCTATTCTATACTTTCTGACTATATCTGTTCGTGCCTCATTGTGCTCTTCTTTCTGCGTTTATGAGCGCACCACCCGTACGGACATGTTTGTGTGCACTTTCCTTCAATGTTCGTGGATAAGAGCACCCTTATTGATGCTTTTAGGGCATTTACTAATGTGGGTGGACTCAGACAGCAGCATACAAATCTTTAGAGACATGAGGTTGGACAAAGGAGGACAGAAATACTGGAGCAGGATTTTAAAATGAGACGATTCTATGAAAACCTGCTTCCACGTTCTGCAATGTTTAACGATGGCCAACGATCCTCTTCTATAATAGAATTCTCTGAATACCTTAATGTGTATTAATGCCAACAACATTCCTGTCTTACTGACTGCAGTGTGAAGTATCTCACCTCCATTACCCTTAAAATGATGATAATATTTAATAGTAAGCAATAGTAAGCCGGCTGCAATGGCACTTGGAATAATTTCCTTTGATACCGTATCTCACACCAAACAGATTAGATACATGTACTATATATTGTCTGTAGTTAATCATTTCCAGGCCTCGTGCTTTCTGCTGCTCTGACCCGCAGGTCAGACTTATTGGATCCTCGGTGGCCGGTCGGTAAATATTAGACGGCACACTGAGCTGACACTTGCTGATTGGATTGGAGGCCTTGCAAAAGAGACAACTACAAATATCCCTGATAGCTCAGTCATCTGTTATTTAGCTTAATCAAAAGCTGATTCATTACTCATGATGGGGTGGGGGTGAGGTGAAGAGTTGATTGACACAATCGTTCTTGTTTCCCTAAATGATTCTTCTGTAGACTTCATCTGATCCAACCACGGCCTCTACTAACGAAGCTTACCTCGTCTCCACACCACTGAAAGAAACAAAACTTTGAACCGCTTCAGCACATTGAAGATTTTATGAAAACATCATATTTGTGAGACCATGCAGGGTTTTCAAATTCCATTATTAATGGAAACTAAAAAAAACACATCTAAAGGAATTTACTTAATAATCAAATTAATTCATGTAAGCGCCTCAATATTTCACCGGGTAAATAATCCTGTCCTCTACACTTCTGCCCTAAAGTTCCCCTCCCCAAGCTCATCACAGCTTGTCACATCATTTTGGGGTCAGCTCATTCGGGGGCTTGCAGCAGGAGACCTCCGCCGGTTTCTAAAAACAGCTGTGACAGGCCTATTAAAATGAGTGATCTCTATTGCCCGCTCTCTTCCACCACTGCAGCCGGACTGGGTACTAAGCTATTTTCCCCAGGGCCGGGACAGGAGCGCCAGGGCGCAAAAGGCCTTTTAGATAAGGTGACGGTGGCACATAGCTGACATTATGGCAGCTCCCAGAATTATCTCCTGATGAGCTTTTCGATTTTCGGGAGGCTAGTGGAACCTGAGCTCTTACGCCTGAGGGTTGAGTCACACAGTGAGAAATAAACACAGCCTGGAGAGCACATTGGAGGATTTGGCTGGTTAATGAGGCTTAAGGTTAGCAACATCTAAAAAAGCGTTCTTTCCCAGTAAACTCTCATGTTCACACCCACGTTTGGACGAAGAACGAGTTCGGTACATTGAAAAAACAACAACAAACAAACCCCAAGTCCTATGCTAGGTTTCTTTTCATCTCTCTTTTGCAGTGGAAGGCAGATGGTGGTGTAGTAAGATCTCAGTCAGGACAGCATCTGCCAGCCCTATAAAGCTACATGGATGATGTCCCCACATTCCTACAAAGAGCCACCGCCACAGCCAAGCTATTGAAAAGACAGAAGGTGTTCGTCATTTGAGCGAAACAAAATCCGGCCAGCCAGAAATCTGAGCCTTTAAATCCGGAAAGAAAAAGAGGAATGACAACATCTCCTTCTTTGTCAACAGGGAGAAGATCCCACTGTTGGTAGAGCAGCCAGGGCAAAGTTTGGGGAGGCTTTACTCTGCGGATTTGAACTGACGCCACGGATTGGTGAAACTCAATGTCACAGGAAACGCCACAAAGAAGGAGAGCTTGCGATCTCCGAAGTGACCTGTCAGGAAAAATAGATGTTCGGGATCTAAGCTGTGGGTCAACAACAACAAGACAGGTGGACAGACTGGGAAACAGTCAAGATCACTGAGGAAGAGACAAAAGTGAAATCCAAAGACAACTCAAACTGCACAAAGATACACTGGTAGGAAACTATAAAAACAATGAATGAGAAGGAATGTCAAGGGATATGCAAGACAATAATCTGCTGAGGTGAAGGGAGCACACAAAGGACTATTTAATAACAAGACACTGGTGACTCACACTGGGTCGGGGCAGGGCAGGTAATGCTGTAAAGTCTTTGGGACATCCCAAATGTCGGGATTACACAATGAAACAAGGAGCAAAAGTAAACTGAGGAGGAATGTCGTAATTCCGTCCGAGGTAATCATGATAAGGGTTCTTTGTGTTAGACCAATGCAAAGTGTGTCTTAAAAATAAATCAGTGTTTTCAACGTTCCTCTTCAACACCTTGGTCCATGTTTGAATTGTAAATTTGTTGGCACGGGGTGAAGTGGGAGCTGCTGTTACAGAATTATCTATTCTGTTGGAAGAGCTGCCAGGATGTGAGAGGGTCTTTTCTGAGGGATGCAGCACTGCAGCGCTGTCTCCTGCAATCCACCATGATCAATGGCTCGCTCTGTGATGAGCCAACTCCTTAACTGGCTCAGGGGCAAAGGGAACAAGGTCAGAGGAGATACATTTTTCAGCACAAAAGATTAAAACGAGACCAAAGGGACGAACTAAGAGTTGACGGTGAGACAATAAACATCGGCACCCGCATCAGGCTGTATGCTAATAGGTTCTGAGCAGGGAAGTGAACCGTGCAGTTTCTTGGTGAAAAGGACAAAAAGGAGGTGATGAGGGAGGACGAGCGTGCCGGAGACAAAGGCCTGTGTCTGTGAGGTGATACAGGAGAACGCAAAAGGAGGTGATGGAAGGTAAACTAGCATGAAACTGTCTTCCGTCATGGATTACCAAGGCAGCACTTTCCATTATCTGCCTTTCATAACGAGATATTTACGTGAGCAGGAGGTGTCGAGACACATGCAACCCATTTTCCGCAGAGATGCAATACCTGAGTGTGAAAAGAGAGAGAGTCAATGGTGCAGAAAGAAGGGGATTGTGTAGGAAAATGTCTGCTGCGATATGCTATTTTATTGTCTATTTCACAGTCGTATGAGTTTGTAGGACGAATTGTTTGAGGAAGTTTTTAACAGGAGATATTTCCGTGTGGAAGAATCTATCTATCTCGGGTATTTCTTCACCCTGCAGCCGGCAAACACGGGACAATACATGAGCCCAGCGGGGGAACAGCAGCCCGGACCAGCCGACAGGAGGAGAAACTCTTCGTCCGCTGCAGTCTCCTTCTTTTTAACCACCTAAAGTAGATGAACATAGGTGTGTGTTGGTAAATCAACCGGGGAATTGATAGTTTCCGCCTCCCGCTCAGGTTTAGGAAGGTGGACAACCCAACCTGATGGAGTGTTGCCCCTGTTGGTTTGGTAGTGAAATACTAAAAAAGGTTGATTCTGTGTTTTATTCTGCAGTCGGCCAGTCCTGAGTGTCAGGGTTTACTGCGGAGTGACATTAGTGGGTTTGTGAGGTATAATGAGCATTTTCTCTTTTAACCTGGCTAGATAACCATGGTAATTTAGGATGCACACTTAACCGGGTTGAAAGCAGTTCATGTCTGAGTTTCGGTTTAAATCAGCAATAAAACATCCGATTTAAGCTCTCGCCCTGTCACCGTTCAGAGAATCCAGTGGACCTTGGACCCAAATTTTACGAGGTTGTTATCGGAGAGAGAGAGAGAGAGAGAGAGAGAGAGAGAGAGAGAGAGAGACGGCTTGTCCATC
>CAAKHC010016043.1:0-11736 GCA_901007825.1 Macroramphosus scolopax | reverse complement strand
ACGTTTTTGTCCTTGGCTTGATTCGTTATGTAAAAAATGTTTTTATATCGCATGCATGCGACCCACAGTGTCAGTGTGCTGTCTGGCGGCTCTTATAATACCTGCTACTGCCATCTACCGGCGTAAAAGAAATATAGCATTCAAACTTGGGGAAAGTCAGTCTATCACTGGCGCTATTACAACTTTTTTAAATTGGTCGGTAATACCGAATATTTAAAATCTACATCAAAATACCGGTTTTTAAAAATCAATATCGCCCAAGCCTTCTTAGCTTGTTAGCATGCAGCTGTCTACCTCCACATCCAACACTATCCACAATTCAACTTGACTTTATAAACTGTGGTCTGTGATGCTCGTCACAACTAATGTAGCCAAGAGCTGCTGGCCTCCAAAGCCCTCATCTTCAAGTGAAATAATGATTGACATCATTAGTCATCATCAAGTGACATCATCAGCTCGCTCCGACACTTCCCGCTACAAACAGGTAAAATGTGAAAATGTCTGTAATTGAGATGAAAACCACAGGGGAGATATAAACCGAGCTTAGGACCCTTCCTGTCCTGCTCAGTTGGCCGTCACATCCACTCACCTGGGGCTGCTATGGAGGGATGGAGCCGAGCTCGCCTTGCGGAAGCCATCTTTGGCGATGGAGCGGCGCCAGGTCTCCTTCTCCGATCTGGAGCGGATAGGAGGACCAGGGTTGTCCTTGGTTCCTCCATGGATCCCTTCCACCGAGGCATTGAGGGTGATTTCTGAGCGAGACGTCTCTGACGGGTCTGGACGGGCCAGCGGCGCAAAACTCAGCTCGATGATCTGCTTGGCGCTCTCACAGATCTGACTCTGATCAGACAAACATCCTTCAGTGTGACAGTCAAACACACCACATCGGGCTGATGCTCCTGGTTATAAACTCTCTCCTACCTGGATCTCAGGGGTGAGCGTGGGCAGGTCGAAGGTGAACACGGACGTGGATCCAGACGTCAGCAGGTCAACGCTGTCCAGGCTGCTGTATGAGGTGCCTTTGGCTCGGTGAGACTCCATGATGCTTTCAAAATGGCGACTGAAGGAGTCCAGGTTACTGTCGGAGGGCCGGCGGGGGCTGCCAATGGAAATGGGAGACTTGAGGCCGCCGTGGATGTCAGACGACACCTCAAACGGCCTGAAAAGGAAATAAACGAACTTTAATGGCGTCTTCTTTGACCTTGTTCCCATGTTTGTCCTGTAGTGGGCGGAGCTGCGGTTCCGGAGGCGTTCTTTCGTTTCTTTTCTAAAAACAAAATCTTGATGTTCCTGGACGTCGACATGCTACACGATAATTCAGCAGTCATTTACTTCCAATGAACTGGTTTGTCCGTCAGGTTGGGGTCGGCTCTAACGACGACATTACCCATGAGCCACCAGTGCTTTGCTTCTTCTAGTGAACTCAAAATGATTTGTTGTTTTTTGTCGAGGTACACTTAAAAACGAGTGGCGCTTTAGAAACTCCACTGAAGGAAACACTCGTCTGTTGTGGCGGCGGCGGCGCAGCAGAGGGACGGAGGAAACACGACAACAAACAACTGCTATTTCATTCTCGTTTCCGTCAGACGTACATTGAGTCATTGCTATGGAAACGATACTCTGTCTTGTCTACTTGGAAACTGGCAGGTTTCAGAACTCTTACCATACGTTATTTTAAATGAATACGAGTCCCAAGAGACGTT
The DNA here is from genome assembly GCA_901007825.1 of Macroramphosus scolopax. Classification (NCBI taxonomy): domain Eukaryota; kingdom Metazoa; phylum Chordata; class Actinopteri; order Syngnathiformes; family Centriscidae; genus Macroramphosus; species Macroramphosus scolopax. Next base: position 10,033 of record CAAKHC010016043.1, on the reverse strand, counting down.
TGTGTTGTTTAGAGTCCTACAGATTGTCTGTGCAGATGAATTTAGGATACTTTTATCAATAGTTAAAGGCAGCTGTGGCCAGTGATTGATCTCATCGTCCCGCCTCGCAGCCATCAACAAACATACAAACTTGTGACCTCTCACCCCTTCAGCAGGAGACTGAACACCTCGTCTTCGTCTTTGGTGGCTCTCTGTCGCTGTCTGTCTCCCTGCATCCGGACGCTGGCCCAGCTCACCACCCCTTCCTCCTCCTCCTCCTCCTCCTCCTCCTCCTCCCGTTCTATGCCTGAACAAGGTTTCGAAGAGGCGTCAGATGGGCTGAAGCTGGAGTTTCCCAGGACACTGTGGTTACTTCCAAATGCCGAGTCCAACTCCACCTCCTCGGTTGTCTCCGCCGCCCGCATCACCTGCATTTTTGTAATCAACAGTAGTCATCTAAGATATTAGTAGATGTTGATATTTTCTGACACATGCAAACAAAACTAAATGATAACGATATGTCCAGTCCAACGGACCGGTGGACCTGTGTGAGTGTTAACTATTAAACCACCAGACCAGGTAGATGGAAAGTTTAGATTCACAATAAGTGTAAACTAATGTACACTTACAATAATATATACTATTATAGAATAATTTGGAACTTTGAGGAGCAACAAGGTGGATGAGACTGTCCAGTTGCCATGGTTACCGGCAGCCCAGCTCCAGAGATGTCCGACAGGTCGACGCTTATTGCCATCCAGAGGAGAACAGCCTGACCTCAGCTCACCTGCTCACCAGTTAGTGTGGTGCCTCAGTGACGTCCAGGTGGTTCACCATGTCATTTTAATATGTCATTTACTGTAACAAGTTGTTTTGTTTTCAAACCTGAAATACGGTATCTTAAAGGGAACCTTCGTTATTTTATGACCTGGGCGTAGTTCCCCCATGTTGTGGTGTCATATTCTATCAGCGGGATATTTTTTCTTATCGGTCCGTTGATAATGCCGTGGGTTAGGGTTAGGGTTAGGGTTAGGGTTAGGGTTAGGTTTGGGGAAAGGGTTAGGGTTAGGGTCGCTCGCTAATCTCTAGCTATTAGTACGGGGCATTTTCACACATAAACACTTTGAGCTGATAAAAGAGCTTTTGACTGCCACAAACATGTGTTATTGTTACCAAAGTGTCTGACAACATCAACGCAACAAACCCTGTAGGGACAAACCTGCCCCCCCCCCCACTCCGGAAACAGCTGTTGTCTTCAGGTAAAATGGCTTCGGTGTCAGATGTCTTCTCTATTTCACCGGCAGATGTTTCCCGGTCCAAATGCTCTCTGCTGACAAGATGATCTGCTCGGTGCGTTGTCCGTATACAGAGTGTTTCCATCATGTGGAGCTCAACTTCATCATGTCTCTGTGCTCCAGCTGTGGTCTGTGAAAGCTTTGCCGAGCCATGCGGGAGCTTCATCTTGTTGATCCAATTTTGAATCGAGTCGACACAAACTATTTTGTAGTTTCTAATCTTGTAGCAAACTAAGCCAGGTGTACTGTGATGATCCGCTACCGCCGTACTCCTCCCTCCAACCTGCTCCCTCTCCTTACGGAAAACACCCAAACCACAGGGGCTTCTGTCATTGATGTTGTCAGACACTGGTGATGACGATAAAACATTTGTGGCAGTGAAAAGCACTTTTATTGGTGAAAAGTATAGTTGCACCAAGTCAAGTCACTTTTCATTATATTCAACTATTTGGGATGTAATCACAGTGCACCTCGTCCAGGTCAGTTTCCCTGTAACAGCGCAGCGGGACGGCGTCCAGATCTGTCTCAGAGTATTTGATGGTTCGTCGGATGATACCCGTCTTTGGGGTTGAGCCTTGGGGGTTGGGCGTCACCAGCTCCACCTCAATCTGCCTGACCTCGTGGTGTGACAACCTTTGACCCTGGCTGGCCCTCCCCCTCCTCTGGTTAGCTGGCTTCAGATGGACGGAGGAGGGAGGGGTGGGGCTGGGTGAGGTACTGGTGGGAGGTGTCGTGGATGGAGTGTCTGCCGTCCTGAGACCTGAAGTATTAATTGAGGAAAAAAAGCACCGTTACATTTCAAATTGTTATTAATGAAACTGGAAGGAACATTGAGACGAGACTCGTCTGTATGCAAATGAAAGTTATTTACTGAGGTGAAGTTGAAATCTTTACCGGAATTCAGAACTATACATACATGAATGCCGATAATGTCACACACTGGTAATAACAACGTGAAACATGGACTGTCAGACTACATTGAAGCCGTTTGGAGGTCACAATGTTCTGATTCAGTACCGGACAGATTACAACCATGTCGGCCACCATGATTCATTGGGGAAACAGGTTGAAAAATGCCAGAATGATCCTTTAACGTCTTCAGACATAGTCTTTACAGGAAGTGATGGAGGCAGTTATACAGGCTAAATAAAGAACAGGAAGAGTGTTGCTGTGTTGTTAATCTTTAACTAATTGGTTTAGAATCCACCAGAAGCTCGTGAAGCGGCTTGTTTATTTGTCAACGGACAACATGAGACAAAAGACAGAATGTCCCTTCAAACAGCTGGAGGGGACGTCATTACTACGAGTAGTCTCAGCTCTACTACATATAGTAGAGTAGAGTCTGTAGTCCAGACTACTGGATGCCCAGTGACCGAGCCAACTGAAACTCCAAATGTTCTTTGGATTTCTTCAACTTTCATTCGTTTCACATTTATTCTTCGTCACCTTCTGATCTAATCATTTGTGTTTAATGTGTTTTGTTCCACTTGTTATATTGAGGCTGAAGAATTCAAACATTAAGATCCTTTAAAAATCTATGATTCTTTGTTGCTAAACTCTCAGTTTCTGAACCAGTTCCCACAATGCTTTGGAACATGGAGTGACAGTTAGCTATGCAGCTTAGTGGCAGCATTAAAAAGCATTTAGATTTTAGCACGTCCTGATTGACATGCAGCCGTGGACGTACAACAACTTTCATCGGACCACTTAGATGATGAAGAAAACTTCTCAGAGACACTTACAAGGTGACGAAGACCTGATTAGAACAATCAGCATATGAATGTGATGAACGGTCAGCACCTTTACTGCAGCGCAACTCCTCCGTCCGCCCTCCAAACAGGAACTCCCACTTGGCTTGAGCGATCTTTTGAGATCTTGAGGACGGACTCGTTGCTGAGCAACCGTCTGACTGCAGGAGGAAAGAGAGCAGAGTGAGTCATTAATGTTTCTATTCATACAAGAAAGTAAAAAGAGGTTTGTCTGGTTAAACGTTTTAATAGTTTTTGTCTTTTTTAACTTTGTCCCTCTGTTGCGTCCGAGCAGGAAGATCAAGGAAAGTTAAAATGTATTTTAGCTCCAATCCTCAGCGACAACGAAGTGCTGCTATGAAAAAGCCTCACAGGAGACGAAGTCGTAATTTATTGTTTTAATTGTTTTTATGTTTGAATATTGACAGGAAACAGCAGGAACACGTGATTCAGAACAAAAGCTAACTCAATGACAAAAGACATTTGGATTTGGTCTTGCTATCAGGATGCATGTTGGGAAGAGGTCTCACACAAACACCCCCCCCGCCCTGCAGACCTGTATCCCGCAGCCGGTATCAGCTGTATCATGGCTGGACTGGCTCGAGGTTTCAGGAGAAGGTCGGTCAGTTTTGTCTCCCAAGCTGCCCGTCACCCCGCTGGAGCTGTGAGATGACGTCCCACCGACCGTGCAGAGATCAAAAACCTCCTCTCGCTGATTCTTGAACAAACCCCCAACCGACCTCTGGCGCTCCTGTGCCGACGTCTGTACTCCCTTGTCTTCCCCTGTATAAACAGACAGTGTGTATGGTTCTTCACAGAGTTCAGTTCTGCCCTGGAGTGGACTGTCCTGCCTCCACTCCTGGTGTCTGGAGGTCCAACTAATGGGCAAAGCCTCAGAATTGTTTTTCCTGGAGAGTTCAGGGCTGTCGCTGGAAGATTTATCAAAGAGCTGAGCACACTGCCTCCTTTCCATAGAAGGGGATTTATGGTCTTCTTTGTACTGTGGTGGCTGGTAGCGGTGCAGGGAAGACGTGTCCTTACTGGGTGATGAACTTTGTTGTTGCCATGGGTCTAAGATCGGTGACTGAGAGGTGGCTGCACGCTGCATCGTAGCAGGCAAGGCTGGAGTTCCTGATGAAGAGACACCCTTCTGGTGTAAGACCGGTGACACACGACCCGGTCTGGTTTGAGGTATCGGTTTGTCTACTCTCCGGCGGTTCTGGGTTCTGACCGACAGAGGCTCAGGGGATATTTGTCCCTGACTGGTTGCATATGGTTGGGATTCTCTTAGGAAAGCTCCTCTGATCTTTGGACTCTCTGACCGCAGTGACTCTGCTTGGGAAGGTGGAGACGGAGTGCGTCGCTCTGCAAAGTTAAAGCTGGCTTCTACAGCTAACTTACAAGCCACTTCAGCATTCGAGGATGGAGAGACACTTCTCCTGCCACTAGCAGGGCTGATGACATCACTAGGTCTGCGACTGCATGGTGGCAGTTTGTAGTGAGTCCTGCAGGAGTTATTGTTAGCACTGTAGTGTGTTCTATTCGCAGCATTATGATTGATGTTGCTGATGTTAGTATTACAGCTACAACTAACACTGTGGGGGTTGTTCCCACTAGCTTGGTAGCCACTTGCAGATTGGTTGCTGGTTGAAAATATGCATTTTGGGATCTCATGCTGGATATCTGTAGGTCTTCCCGCAGGTAAAGGTGGGTGAAATTTGCTACATAACCTGGGACTTTGGTCCCCCAGCCATGGCCTCCGTTGGTTCAGGGCCGGAGTTGAGGGTGGAGCTGAGTGGGTGGGGTACCCAGTGTGGGCACACAGCTGATCAGAGGCAGGGCTTCTTGGTAATCCATTCACTGAACTACGACAGAGTCCCCTGTCCAGTTCCAGGAGCTGGGTGTTCAATGGCAAGGTGAGGGTGCTGCGGGGCAGTATGGGGGAACCCGCCCAGGACCGGCAGTGTGGGGTTCGGTAGTGCCGCGAAAGAGTTGGGCTGCCGTGACCAGCAAATTGGTACCTAAGTTGTGGGGATGCAAACTCCTCTGATGCCCTATAAGTGGCATCTCTGGCTGCAGCATCCCTCTGCAGGGAAGCTGAGCTCTGGGGGGACCGATTGAGAGACGGGTAGAAGTGAGGCTGGTAAGGTTCGCCTTGTCCTGGCTCATCATTGTACCCTTCTGGCTCACTAAGTCTCTTCCGGAGTCGGAGAGGTTGCACTTCCCTTCTGTCAAGACAATTCTCGTACTCACTTTGGAACACAGAGTTACGGCGGCTGCCCATATTGTGTACATTAGATTTCTCTACGTAGCCAAAGGTCACCACTGACGTATGCCCCTCCTGACCCACCAACCCCTGGGCCTCATAGGACCTCAGGTTGCCAGTCGGTGTGGAGGGTACAGTCAGCTTCCCAGGTGGTGTAGAAGGGGCAATGACAACTGTCCTATGGTGAGGATCCATGTCAGTGGAACCACGATGCCCTGGATTTGTGTTTCCAGGTGCAAGAATCTGGAGTAATTCATTGAAACCATCGTGTAACATCTCTAGCTGCTGGAACTGGTTGGAAGAATCCAACGCATCAGGGTGTTGGAACTGGAAGTTGACGGACTGCCTGGAAGAGGACTGCGAGGGTGGTAAGCTGTGGCTCCCACCCAACGTTTGGTGTTGTGTGACTGGGGAAAGGTCTGGACTGCGGTTGGGGCTTGAGTGGACCGAGCTCCTCTGGGAGTGAGGGAGGACATCTGGGCACTGAAGTATCAAGTGACTGGTCCCGTCATCTCCGCTTCCTGGAACCTTCCCTTCTTCCTCTGCGACAGACCTGACCTCAACATACAGGTGGAGGACTTTACCTGCATGAGACATGTTGGCACCTTTGTCAACTTAATGAGAACCTTTGCAATATGTGCAAAATGACCCCTGACACCAATAAAGTGCTGAATTGTTTGATGAGGGTCAGCGGTGAGATGGGAGCATCAGTTCTGACCTCCGTCTGCTCATCATCTCTTCACCCTGTGGCAGAAAGTAGGAACAAGAGACAGTTACAATGAATTCATTCATAACAATGTATATAATTATATGTATATTCAATACTAGAGCCCCCCCTTTTTAACACGCACGCACGCACGCACGTACGCACACACAGACACACACAGACACACACAGACACACACAGACACACACACACACACACACACACACACACAATGATTAGCGCAGTTAGCCCTACTTTCCCTGGACTTTGCTAATAGGATTCAACCCCCTCGCCACCCTCCCAACATGCACTGCTCAATCCATCCGCACACACATTCATATCACCTCAAAAGTGCAGAAACATGCACCACCACACACACAGAGGCTGTAACCTTACCTGTCCGTCCTCCCAGCTGCAGAGAGACGTCCCCCGAGTTGCCGTGGTAACCTCTTTTTTCTCTCTCTCCACTTCTGTAATACAACAGCCTCGTCTATCCTCCGGCCCTCCTCTCTCTTTCTGAACACTTGTCTGCAGCAGAGCCGACTTATCACTTATCTTTTTCTCCTCCTCACCCCTCCTGCTCCGCCTCCTCACCCTTCCTCTTCCTCACCCTACCTCTGATTATCAATCAGCTGCTGCCCCTGCCTCTTTCTTCTAGGCAGCCTGCCAGCCAATCACATCCTCTGCTGCCTTCAGACTTTGCTTCTCCAGCCAATGACGAGCAGCTTGGACAGATGGCTGGGCGGCTTATCAGAGGGGAGGGGATAAGAGGGGGAGGGGACAAGGTAGTGAGAGGGTGAGGGGTGATGCAAGTGTGACGGGGTGAGAGGGTAACAGGTTTAGAGGGAGAGGTAGTGAGAGGCTGAGGTAGCGAGAGGGTCAGAGGGTGAGGGGGTCAGAGGTTATATACGGTAGTGTATAGGGTAGGGTAGTTTCCGATCCTAAATGTCTCGTGTAGTAAAAATAAGAGGTTCCTTCTTCGTACGTTTCTTTATATTGTAAAGTTTCTTCAGACAAAAAAATGTTATTGGAAAAAAGGTGGGAAAACTGCATTGTTATTAAAAAGGATTTTTTTGTTGTTTTTTTTTGTTTTTATGTATGTGTATATATATATATATATATATATATATATATATATATATATATATATATATATATATATATATATATATATATATACACTACCGTTTAAAAGTTTGGGGGCACCTGCTCTTGTCAGCATTGAACTCCATCTAACAGCTTCATCAAATAATGATCTTCAATGCTCTATGATCATTCTGAGTCCAGATGTGCTCAACAACTATCGGAACATTTTAGTGTTCAATGAAAACCATTTCCAATGTCTAATTAAAAGTGATTGAGAGAATCCCAAGTGTGCAAAATTCTATGTGAACACACTGACAACAAAAGTTGTCAGTTTTAAAGAGCCTAAAATATAAACACAATGCTTTGTTTCCTCTTTCATGGTTCAGCACACACAACTAAGTGTGATTCTAATACAAAGCTTTGTTTCCATGTGTAGAATTGTTAAAGAATTCAACCTCTGTAATGATGCTGCATGTTGCACACTTGGTATTCATTCTCTAAAATCACCTGGAATTAGACAATCAAAGCCAACAACTCTCAGATCCATCCCAGATGTGTTCAGCACATCTGGACTGATTGTTGGACACTAATAATGACCGTAGAGCATCCAGGTGATTATTTCATGAAGCCGGTTATAATGGAGTTCAATGCTACAGTGGTGTGTGTATATATATATATATATATATATATATATATATATATATATATATACACACACACACAATTACAATTATCATTTGTGATATTTTAAAGACCAGGTTGAATCTTTCAATAATATAAGTGTATTTGTATTTACATGCTATAAATATATAGTAAACACTGAAGGGATCCTGAAAATATGACTCATCATATAAAAACTGACTCAATATTTTTCAATGATTCGTCGACTTCGGGTTTTGATTTCTATTTTAAAAGGGGACTCGACCTTCCGGATCCGGATGAGCAGAGGATCGGTACGGGTACCGTCCCTTGGACTCATAGAACTACAATCCAAACATAAACATGTGCTCGTGTTCACTTCATCAAAGAGTGTTGACTTCTCTATGAAGAACAAAGACACGTTCCTGATACCGTTTGCCGTTCGGTTACCCGCTGATCGTCAAACCGCCAGAACTCCTTGAAAAAATTTCTCCGTTTGGTGCTCATATTGTCAACTGTCCAGTTACGATTCCTTTCTTATATAACCCAACCCCGTTTTTAATCATGAGGATATACTCTTTACTTCGGCGTATATACATAGAAGAAAGCGACTAATTGTTGGCTCGAATATCGACTTTTACCAAGACTCCCCGTACCGCCAGCCGTCGCTCAGCCGGCTGATGTGAGAGCTCTTGAAAGAAGCGCCAGCAGCTGACGAAGGGTTTGAAAAGTAGAGGTTTACCCCAGAAAACTGCTGCTTGGATGAAATATAATCCGGCCGAATTCAGAAGGACAGACAAGTTAGTCAAGGAAGACCATAATTCTGTCTGATTATTTGAAAAATCAAGCTGTTTTTGAAGAAATTGTAAAAGCTGATATTATTTAAAGGAGATTAGCTATACGTCCACTTACCTCCGGGAGACAATGGTTTACCGAAGTGCTTGCAGCTTCTTAGCGGCACATGCAGCTCGGCAGCAGCTCGGTCTCAACCTGTCGGTCCATTCAACAATTCTGGAGCCAATACCGACCGAACCGACGGCCAGAGAGACGGTCGATGTAACAGGAAGAGTAGTACCAGTAACGGCTAGCTAAGTTACGTTACATGCCAGTAAGTTATCGGTCAAAGTGCAACGGGAGACGTTCGGTTCGTCGTTTGTCGCTTTTCATTCGGTCTCTTCCTCCTCTTCTCCCCCTTCTCCTGCTGTTCTGTCATTTAGGCGTCTGCTGGACATCAGTTTACCTTCTCCACGGTGACTCCAACTTCCGCATCGGTCAGGGGACGTCACAACGACGTTGACAGACCTCACAGCGGACCGACCGGAAGACACGTTCCAACATCTTAGTAAGTGAAGACGTTATATTTAACTACATTTTAAAAATACTTTATTTTAAAATATATTTTTTTCGTCTGTCTTTGACTCTTAAACGAACTATTTTTTGATAAAAAGTTAATTTCAGAAAATATTTTCTGAAGGTTAGTTTCCTTTTATTCGATAAAGATTCAGAGTAAAACTACTTAAGTCACCGTCGGTTTAAAGTTCGGACTGTTTACTCACTATATCGTACATCCTTCCAATAGTACAGTTTTCGTATTGATATGAAGACATTTAGTTTGTAGCAGCATAACGCTCAGTTTCAGTTTCAGTTTCAAAGACTTTATTGTCATTCACACAAACACAAAGTGCACATATGAACGAAATTTCGTTGCAACTGTACTCCACGGCATTTTCATTTAAATAAGAAATATAAATATAAACAAATATCAAAAAGTATAAAAACTAAAACACTGCACACTTATTGCACTTATATTTACACCTGTAGGATAAATTATTGTACTTAGATCTATATACATTTTGTGCACATCCATCATACATGTTCCTGCATACAGTACACCACCCACCTCCATCATCCATGTTCCTGCATACAGTACACCACCCACCTCCATCATACATACAGTACACCACCCACCTCCATCATACATGTTCCTGCATACAGTACACCACCCACCTCCATACATACACATACTTGCATTCATCACTACCTATATGCATACATACCCCTACCCACCTAACTGCAGACATATGTATACACACACCTACAGACATACATACATTACCAGTCATACGTGCACATGTACATTCAGATTGTGTATTGGATTGTCGTGGGGTCTGAGTTCAGGAGTCTTATGGAATGAGGGATGAAACTGTTTTTGAACCTGGTTGTCCTGGTTCTCTGGCTGCGGTACCTCCTGCCCGAGGCCAGCAGGGAGAACAGGCCATGTTGGGGATGGGAATTGTCCTTGATAATGTTGGTG
>CAAKHC010016039.1:5767-20092 GCA_901007825.1 Macroramphosus scolopax | reverse complement strand
CCCCCCCCACACACACACACACACACGCTCTGTTACGCCCACTGTTTGTTAGATATCTTTGCCTTGTCTCCAGTACGTCTGGTCACTATTTAGGGAGCACACAGTGGTCTTTATCTAAACAGGACTATGAGGTGATGAGACCAGATGGTTGAACATGTAATAATCAATGTTATGCTCAGCACACAGGAGGAATGATTCATAATAATACTTCTAAATAGATTATACCTATGTAGCACTTTAAAACAAACTAAAATAAAAAAAGGAAAAAGTAATGCTGCATTGAATAATAACAGACCTTGTGAAGTAAGATGTGACTCCTAGTGGTGAAAACAGGAACAACATAACCTAAAACATTTGGAAAACTTTTTATTTGACCGTAGAAAGCTGAACATTTAAAACAAAGACATTAAAAGTGGAACATACAGATAAAAGGTCTCCATCTTTCTTAGTAAAAAGTTGTTGCATCGCTGTAATCTACAGATTTCCCAACTCCTCTAACTGCAGCTGTAGATCTGCCCGATGAAGACTGAGGTCAAGCTGGCGCCGCCCGAGCTCGCAGGCTGGTGCAGCAGAAATGGGACGAGGTGCAGCAATAAATAGCTGGCGAGTCAGAAATCTGACTCCCACCGATCAGCAGAGGTCAGGCAGCATCTCCTGCTGTCTGGAGGTCGATATGCAGCTCTGAGGCCGAGGATGCATCAGAGGACAGGAACAACTGGACCCATCAGAAGGAGACTACAACCGTCCTTCCCTGAATTATTATTATTATTATTATTTTAAAAAGCCACATGATAGAAAAGACTCACTCTGTTAACAGCAGGTGAAAATGACACAATTCACTTAAAAATCTGATCTGTTATCTGATAAAACCGAGTCATTCTCTTGTGAAACTAAATCTGTAAGACAAATTGTCTGACAGGCACGAGTGAGACTATAATTATAGAGGCAGACGACGGCAGATCAATCTGCCGATAAGACGCAGGGACCCTCCTTCTTTCTCAACCAACAGTGGGAGGTGATATTTGCAGAGTCAGAGGAAAGCACAGAAACTGACTCCGGACCTGTTGGGACAAGTTAACTATTGCAGACGTCCCGTTTCCTCCTCGTAATCTGCTCCTCCTCCTCACTCAGGACAGGCAGGAATCAAGATGCTCATTGATCTTTGATTGCTGCACCTTTGCCTGGCACACAGGACAGCTGACCATCACCAGAGAGGAGGAGGAGGAGGAGGAGGAGGTAGTGGAGGAGGAGGAAACACCGGGCAGTGGTGCAGAGGAAGTCGAGGAGGATGAGGAGGTGGTGGAGGAGGAGGAAGCAGCTGACTTTGTTTTTACTGTCTGCCTTGAAGCTGCTGAATCTTTTCCCAGCGTCTTCTGGAAGAAGTCGAAGATGCTGGCTGAGTTGCGGTCGTCCCAAGGCCTCTTCCTCGACACCTGAACAGCTCCCTGCGCGCCGCCACTGCTGGAATCCTGGAAATACTTGGACTGAGTTGGTCCAGCTGGGCTGCCTTTGGTGGCAACAGCAGGTGGATGTCTGAAATGGTTGGATGTGCTGGAAGAGGAAGATATGTGCTGACTAGATTGTTTAGGAAAAAGGGAAGACGTGGAGGAAGCATCCCTGTTAGTCTTCTGTGAGGTAGATGAGTCTGTGTTTGTGTCTGAGATGGAGGGTTGAGTCTTTGGCGTCCTGAAGCCTGCACTGCTGAAGAGGTCTTCAATGGACTTCTGCTTGATCTTATCTGCTTCTTGGCTGCTGCTGCTGCTGCTGCGGGGTTTTGTGATTCTCACTGGTGAGCCGTTGATGTTGACAAACACCCTTGTGTTACCGACAGACCTCTTTATTGGGGGCTTCTTCACTTGTGAGGTTGCTGGTTTGATGGCGGGAAATGAGCCCTTAGGTGGGCTCACCAGGCCCGAGCCGGCATTAAGACCTTTAACTGGGGATGAAGGGGTGAAGAGTTTACTGGGAGAGGAGACGAGGCCGGATGAGGATGTTTTCACAACAGGCACTAGAGGTTTGTCAGATGTGCTGGAGGCCTTTCCGCCCAGGAGGAAGCCTTTGCCACTGAATGGGATGAGGTTTCTTATATCCTGTGATCCTGAACCTGAGAGGGGAAAAGCAGTTTGTTATTTATGATGTTGCAAATTCTGGTTCATTTCCATCCTCTGCTGTTATATGAATATTAGTTGTCTCTCTCTTGCTGAGTCAGACACTGTTTCATCTCCTCATTCATATCAGAACTACTGTCAGACTCAAGATCCTGACGACCTTCTAAAGTTACTGCTTGCATGCACATCAGTCGCACATCAGTCATTTCTTTGTCAAGTTGTCCTGGAAGTCTTATGGCAGTGGAAGGTTCAATCCATTGATAAATCTTGGTGGAGGAAGTAGAGCGACAGTGTTTGATCCTCCCTCATTATCCTCACTGAGGAACCCTTCGAACAAGGCGCCTGAAGCCCTGAAGACAACCTGGAGTCTCCACATCTTAAAAACACTCAAGCATGTAAGTGAACCTTGTAAAGCCCCGGTCATCATATGGACAACACACAGAGGAGGTGCTGGCATCTTACCTTTCGTTGTACTTGAAGGCTTTTCAGGTCCAGCTGTGTTTTTCTCTGAGGTCTTCCCATCTTTTTTACCATCCTTCTTTCCTTTTTTGCCATATCCTTCCGGCTCCTTTATCTTAGTGTATGTCCCACCACATGTTCTCTGGTGGTCCCCCCACCAGGGATCCTGAGACGATGGGGCCCGATTCATTGCCCTCTTCACGTAGCCAAAGTAGGGCTTGCGGTTCTGGCAGGGCCCGTCGCATCGCCACCAGTGCTGCCGATACACGTCGACCTCGTCGTGGAAGCTGTGGTAAACCTGACAGGAGGTGAGAGGGACTGTGAGTCTCTCTTACATCAGCGGAATGATCGAACCTGAAAAGGAAGATACACTTACAGTAATGTTAGTCCCAGTGGCCGTGTTGATCCGGTTCATGTGTTTGCAGAACTCGGGTCCATGGCCGTCCCGATCTCGATTGTTCTGGGTCACAAACAGGAGTGCGTGGATCATTTCATGGAGGAGAGTCTGCAAAGACAAACAACAAAATAATTATTACTCTGGTAGACTTATTCAATGATTATCTTTTATGTATTTTCTGACGGGGTTGGGAGACCTCGAGGATATACCAAGGGGTCCTCAGCGCACCTGCACAAGGTCTTTTCTGGGTCTGAGCTTCAGCAGAGGCTCGCTGAGTCTGATGGAACACAGTCCTCCTCGTCCCTCATATGAACACACACCAGCACATCTACATGATGAGGCAGAAGAAACAGACATACAACCCTTTCATAAAGACAGCTGCACTGGCTCAATGATAGTTTATACTGAGACACATGCCCAATTCTTCAGTGGTCACACCAAACCCCATACATACATCAGATCATTTACTTTTACTTAGGGATATTACTACATATAGAGAACAACATTTAAAGTTTAACTTACAGGGTCATTCTGGGGCTCCACTTAACCTCTACTCCGCTGAGTTTACCCCAAAAGAACGTGTCGTTAAACTCCAGAAACATGGCTCTGACATCGGGACTGGGATCCAGAATCTCCCAGGACGCATCCACGATGGACAGCGGCCTCTCAGGCTGGGCAGTCGGTTTCCAGAGGGGAACAACATCCCTGTCGCCTCCAGCCACCTCAACTTTACGTTTTTTGGAGCTTTGTCCAAATCCGTTGGGTGAAAATGATGATTCATTGTTAAACTGCTCCTGTAGCTGAACGGCGAGTAGAAAATCCTCATCCATTTCAACAGAGGGATGTGGTTGATGTTAGCAACGTTACCTAAATAGGTATGATTGTTAGCATGCTATCAAGCTACCATAGCTTGTATGTGGCTCTTCAACCATAAGTGACAACATCCCTGGAGACGGACTGCAGTCTGTCAAATGTAAGTCCTGTAGAAATATCAGATTTGAGTCATGATATCAGCAAAAACATTTATAACTTCATGTTTGACGGAGTTGTTTGCTAGCTGTCAGTCCGAGGTAAACGCCAGCAGACCTCTAGTATCAAGTTCATCCCAATACACCCAGAAAGTTCCGTCATAGATTTCAAAATAAAAGGTATGACAAAAACAACACCTGTGATAGGTGTTTGGAATAGAAGCATGCGGTTAATAAAATACCTTTTTCGGCTGTTCTTGACTATTTTGCACAACTATATGATAATCAGTTGTTGATTTAGGTCTTTTTTACATAGGCAATATCCTGGTCATTTTTGTGACATTTTAGCGCTCTGTATCCGCTTTAGATGTGACTTCCGCAAACTTGACGAAAACATCCGAAAATCGGTTGGCCAATAAAAAATGTTTACGGAGTTTTTCTTTTGTAGTTTACCAATGAAAGCAAAAAATAGTATTCATATTGTTAACTTCAGTTTTAAACCCATGTAAAACAAACAACATTTATATGAGATAAATGAATGATTATACTTAATTTAAGATGTTTTTGTTTGTATACGTTTTGTGGGCCAGCACTTTTTTCCGTACCCCGTGACGTTCAGGGTGTCAACCAGTTTACTGCTTCCTGTTTAGGTTGAAAGCGGATATGAATCGGGGACCGCTTGGTGAACTCTGTGTAGCTGCATTTATCGTTAGTGTTTTTGTGTAAATAAGTAAAATATACACGACAGAAGATGTCGGAAACGGGAAACCGACTACGGAAGCTGCTCGAATCGCCCAATTTCGACCCGCAAAATTACGTGAAGCAGCTGTCCCAGCAGTCCGATGGCGACCGAGATCTGCAGGAGCACCGCCAGAAGATCCAGAACTTGGCCGACGAGACCGCCCAGAACCTGAAGAAGAACGTGTACAAGAACTACAGGCAGTTCATTGAAACCGCCAAAGAGATCTCGTACCTGGAGAGCGAGATGTACCAGCTGAGTCACATCCTGACGGAGCAGAAGAGCATCATGGAGAGCATCACCCAGGCCCTGCTGTCCGCGGACAAAGACGAGACCTCCAAGGAGATGCAGGCTGCTTTCCCTAAAGAAACAGAGGAGCTGAAGCAGAGGACGCTCACCTCCCTGTTGGAGAAGGTGGAGGGGGGTAAAAACATAATGGACACCCCAGGGAGACACTTGGTTTACAACGGAGACCTTGTTGAGTTTGATGTAGACAACATGTCCCCCATCCAGAAGGTGCACGCTTTCCTAATGAATGACTGCCTGCTGATCGCCACCTGGCTGCCTAACCGCAGAGGCACTGTGAAGTACAAATACAACGCCCTGTACGACCTGGAGAGCTTTGCCGTGGTCAACGTGAAGGACAACCCTCCCATGAAGGACATGTTCAAGATCCTTATGTTCCCCGACAGTCGCATCTTCCAGGCAGAGAACAGCAAAATCAAGAAAGAGTGGCTGGAGATCCTGGACGAGACCAAGAAGAACAAAGTCACCAAGGACAGGCACAAGATAGAGGAGGAGGTGCCTACTTCTCCGGTTAGGGCCGAGGTGTCCACCAACCCCTTCGATGAGGATGATGACGACGACGAGCAAGCTGGTGTAGAGGAAAACGTGGACCTCGGTCTTGAATGGATCCAGGAGCTGCCGGAGGATCTGGACGTGTGCATCGCCCAGAGAGACTTTGAGGGCGCCGTGGACCTGCTGGATAAGCTCAACGAGTATCTCAAAGACCAGCCGGTTACCCAGAGAGTCAAAGAGCTCAGGTTGAAGGTGGATGAGCGTGTACGACAGCTGACGGAGGTCCTGGTCTTCGAGTTGTCGCCTGATCGCTCACTTCGCGGCGGACCTAAAGCAACAAGGAGGGCTGTGTCCCAGCTGATCAGACTAGGTCTATTTTATATAATGACTCCATGTTACTCATTCACACTTATGTAATATGTTCGTGAGGGAAGAATGTAATGTGATGAAACAATAACAACGATGTTCAGATGGATATTCTGCACTCTTTCTGTATGAGACCTTCCATTTATAGTGTTTTTTAACCGTGTTTCAGGCCAGTCCACCAAAGCCTGCGAGCTGTTCCTGAAGAACCGCGCCGCTGCAGTTCAGACGGCCATACGGCAGCTTCGGATAGAGGGAGCCACGCTGCTCTACATCCATAAACTCTGCAACATCTTCTTCACCAGCCTGCTGGAGACCGCCAAGGAGTTCGAGATGGACTTTGCCGGGAACACGGGCTGCTACTCTGCATTTGTGGTCTGGTCCAGATCGGCCATGAGGATGTTTGTGGATGCCTTCAGTAAGCAGGTAGGTGGAGGAAGCATGGCTAGTCAGAATGTGGGAATGATGAAGCAGTGATGCACATCTAGATGTAACCTGATCCTGCACACTGCTCCTATAAAACTCGCTAAAGTAGATTTATTGAAGCAACATTGCCAATATGTTTGTGTCTCGTAGGTGTTCGACAGCAAGGAGAGCCTGTCGACAGCAGCAGAGTGTGTGAAGGTGGCGAAGGAGCACTGTCAACAGCTGACTGAGATCGGCCTGGACCTGACCTTCACCCTGCAGTCCCTCCTGGTCAAAGACATCAAGGCTGCGCTGCAGAGCTACAATGACATCATCATCGAAGCCACCAAGCACCGAAACTCTGAGGAGATGTGGAGGAAGATGAACCTCATGACGCCCGAGGCGCTCACGAAACTCAAGGTGGGTTTCTCTTTTGTTTTGTCTAAGAATCTCAATGGTGATTAAACGTAAGATGAGGGTTAGTAAGAGTAAAGTAAGATTTCATTCGGTACATTGACACGTCGATGTTCTGTGCAGGACGAGATGCGCAGCTGTGGCATCGTCAGCTTCGAGCAGTACACCGGCGACGACTGCTGGGTGAACCTGAGTTACACCATCGTCGCCTTCACCAAGCAGATGATGAGCTTCCTGGAGGAGGGCTTGAAGCTCTACTTCCCCGAGCTGCACATGGTGCTGCTGGAGAGCCTGAGGGAGATCATCCTGGTGGCGGTGCAGCACGTGGACTACAGCCTGCGCTGTGAGCAGGACCCCGAGAAGAAATCCTTCATCCTGCTGAACGCCAGCTTCCTCCACGACACCGTGCTGCCGGTGGTGGAGCGGCGGTTCGAGGAGGGCGTGGGGAAGCCCGCCAAGCAGCTGCAGGACCTGAGGAAAAGCACCAGGCCGGTTCGCATCAACCCAGAGAGCACCACATCTGTGGTGTGAGACTGAACTTCTCTAAGGTCTAAACAGACTGTAAAACATTCACAAGCTGTTTTACTGACTCTTTTGGCCTTTTCACCTCCCATTTTAGAAATAAATGTCTACATGGTGAAACTTTCACGCAAATAGCTGCAGGTTCTAAATTGCAGGACACCGAATTTCCCTGCAACACATCAGTCTCATGCAAAACACTTTATTTTAATAAGAAACGCTAGCTAGATCCGTGATTGAATCTGTGTTTTCCTGGTAGATTGTATGAAGTGGAAAGTGTCATTATGCACGTTTGAATCTCATTCTGTAGCATCCCCCGCTGGTTGGTATCAAACCAGGCATGTTGTGTCACTTTCTCCTTTATGTGTTGTTTGTCATGTCTATTTTAGGGATAAGCCACATTGTCGAGTTCAATCCGTTGAAATTATCCCGCAGCGACAGCAGTTCAATGTCATCACCTGACATGTTATCAGCGTTTTGATTGGCTGTTGCACCAAACTGGTTTCACAGTGCTGAGAGTTTAGCAGCTGTTGAGTCGGAGCTGCAGACACGTGTGCTGCAGAGGGCTTCGCTTCGCACCACAAGTGCAACCAAGTTCCACCCACGTTAGAAGTGATTAAAGTTGCTTGAAAGTTTCACCGTGTAAAGAAGAGACTGGTTGAGGGAAACTGTACGCACATAAGCAGAATAAGATAATTAACAAGAAAGAAGAGACTCAGAAGGAAATGTCAATTAATACTATCAAAAATAGATGAAATGTTCCATTTGTCAGTAAAAAAAATCGACCATGAGTTTAATTAACCAAATTACAAGACACATTAAAGTGCAATGTTCCTCAGATTGGTGCGAGTCGTGCCATGAATATAAAGTTCTTCATGGCATGTGAAGAGTCTGATTGAACCTCCTTCCCCTCACATCTCTTCACACTGTTGATTACACTCACTGGCCAACATCTTATCTTAATGAAATGTCTGTGTGCTCATTAAAATCTCGTGTTTATGCTGTTCCGAGGTAAAACACTATGATTATTGATCTGAATCAGCTCTGATTGTCATACTGTTGTTGTTCACTATTCCAGCGTAGTGGGACGGATTAAAAGGGATGACTGAAAAGTAAATGCACATGTTCATGTTCAGTGTTGTAATAGTCAACATTAACTTTAATATTTTGTGTTTAACAGAACCGTTGAATATGAATAAAGATAATCTTGCACAGAAAGTGTTTTTATGCTTATTCTGTGATTTCAGTTAAATCTCCAATTAACCTAACTGCATGTTCTGGGAACTCGTAGCACCCGGAGGAAACTCAGCAGGCCCGAGGAGGAGGAGAGCATGCAGAACCCAGAACCTTCTCACTGTGAGGCGACACTGCCAACCACTGTTCAAACCTCGGATGGACACAGAGAAACATTAAGGTAACTAGAAACCAAACCTCTAGTTTATTTATTGATCCTGGTTTCCTCGCAATGTTGCCCTCATGTGGTGACTCAGTATAATAAGGAATCTGAGTATTTTTTACTCATAAAACAATACTGGTATTTAATTGCACATATACTTTACATTCCTTTGTCTATTGTTGGTTTTATAATTTCAACCTCATGTCATGTCCAGATATATTTGACTCTTTTATGTATATTTGGAAGGAAGTGGCAGAATTTAAAGTTTGAAATGCATCTTTTCATCAAGTTTGTCTTGCAGTCGCTTCTGCAGCAAAAAGAAACAGTGGAAAAAGGGATTTGGATTGTTGGATTGTTCCATGCAATCAGCTTCTCCTCCCTCTGTGGTATGAAATGCTTCCAGGCGGCGACAGGCCCAAAGTTCCTCAATGGCAGACGCAGATATTTTTAGACTCTGTTCATGATTGTTGTCTCTGCTTTGCAGCTTATTTCACTGTAATCACCGATGTGATCGAGGGCTTGTGGAAAGCCTCGGGTGAAGTTATCAGCTTATCCTCACAGAGGAAGTATCAGGCCTGCGGGATTATATGAGAGAAATTCATTCAGGTAACACTAAAGGAATATTCAGTAAATATTTCATGAAATATCTGCATTGTCAGTAAAGGGGCTGTCCTCTTATTTCCATTCATGTATATCTTTATATATGTGTGTGATTTGGTGTAAAAGCACTATAGGGATAAAATGTCTTATTATTTATAATAAATAACTATTGTTCCTTTGACAAGTCGGCACAATTAAGACAAATCTGTCGGCGTCAGCCGGTCCATCAACAGGAAGCCCCGCCTCTCTCCGCGCATGCGCGGTGCTGCGCAGGGAGCTGTCCGTGTCAGTCGGTGCTGGAGTGTTTCCACTGAAGCTGCATCTCCTCCCCGGTGGACACAAACAGACGGGAGCGATGGAGGAAGAGTTGAAATGCCCCGTGTGCGGTTCGCTCTTCAAGGACCCCATCCTGCTGCCCTGCTCCCACAATGTGTGCTTGCTGTGCGCCCGGAACATCACGGTCCAGACTCCGGAGGGAGAGACCCCGGTGCAGAGCCGAGCCTCGGGCAGCTCGGACTACGACTACCTGGACATGGACAAGATGAGTCTGTACAGCGAGACGGACAGCGGGTACGGGTCCTACACGCCGTGTCAGCTCAAGTCTCCCAACGGGGTGCGGGTGTTCCCTCCGTCCATGCAGCACCGACACTGCTCCCTCACCTGCCCGCTCTGCCACCGGAGCGTCTCCCTGGATGAGCGGGGGCTCCGGGGTTTCTCTCGGAACCGGCTTCTGGAGGCCATCGTGTCGCGGTACCAGCAGAACCGCGCCGCCTCCGCATCCTCGTCATCCTCCTCGAACGCGGTGAAGTGCCAGCTGTGCGACCGCAACCCGGTGGACGCGGCGGTGATGTGCCAGCAGTGCGACGTCTTTTACTGCAACGCCTGCCAGCAGCGGTGCCACCCGTCCCGCGGTCCGCTCGCCAAGCACCGCCTGGTGCCGCCGCCGAACCAAACGGCGGGGGGAGCGGCGAGCGGCGGAGGGCAGCAGCCGCCCGCCACCGCGCGGAAACCGGCGACCTGCCTGGATCACGAGGCGGAGAACTTCAACATGTACTGCTGCAGCTGCAAAGCTCCGGTGTGCGTGAAGTGTCTGGAGGAGGGGAAGCACGGCAAGCACGACGTGAAGCCGATGGCCGTGATGTGGAAACAGCACAAGGTGAGTGGGCTCTCTCTCTCTCTCTCTCTCTCTCTCTCTCTCTCTCTCTCTCTCTCTCTCTCTCTCTCTCTCTCTATCTCACACACACACACACACACACCACTTGCCTAATTGTCTCGTAAAGCCATGATTAGACAAGTACTGAATACTGATGAGTTTTATACTTCCCACATAAACCATGAAACCAAGACGTCCCCTCAAACACACATTGAACCAGTTGTGTTGTGACACTCACACAGAGCCGGTCTTACTATCCTCATGGGGACCATCATTAGAATAATGCATCCCCTCCACCCTCATCTGACCCTTGACCCTGACCCGACCCTGTAACCCCGGCACAAACGTAAATCCAGCCCCAAGACTAAACCCTCAGCAGACATGTAGAAGGCTTGTTCCTCATGATGTCATGGTGACGTACGCTTGTGGGTGCTTGGTCTATATTTACACTTTGAGGATGCTTCAGTATCAGATCAGAATCGAAGCCAACAGAACAGGGAAACACTCTCCAGTGTTCCGTGTGGAGACGGTGGTAAACCGGTGCCGGCTTCGTTAGGATTCACTCATCATGAAATAATAACTGTGGGCGTGTAAACCCCAGCGTGAACATTAACATGTGTGTGACTACGGCTGTGAGTCATCGCTTCTAAAGGTCACATGGTGCTGCCCACATCTGTATGTGTGTGTGTGTGTGTGTGTTGTGTGAGGAGGGTGTCACTGTGTTCCTGAGGCAGCATCAGGATGAACCATCTGTCTCCACCTGCCCAGATAATTCATCTTCAGAATGATTGATATCTGTTGGTAATGACAAACGTCCCCTTTTTGACTGATCAATAATTATTCAAGTGGTTATGGATGATTTCATGTTGTAATTTTTCAGTGTAAGTCTGCGGGAAAAACAATCTTCTGGGCTCGTGTGCATCATTGTAATTACAATGTTTGGCCACTATGTCAAACTGGCTTCACAGCACATCTCAGCTCCTCCATCAGGGTCTGTTTATACATCCACTTTTAAAACAAGGAAATACTCATTTCTTCATCACGAGCCGGAGGGTGAAAATCTCAGTTCACCAGTCGACTTACGGTCACAAGCTTTTGGATAGTGACTCAAGATATCGTCCCATTTTCCTCCTGTGCTGAGTGAAGAGCTCCAGAGAGATGTTATGATGTCGTCATCGGTATTTCCTTAAGATAATGTTACTTTTACCATCAGAGGTCACTTAGGTCACGATACAACACACATTGTATCGCAGGTTTGTGATGTCTGATTCAGTTTATTTTCCGATCACTGTAACTATGTCCCGCCTTGAATGCCTGACGCAGTAATACAATTTTAATTCATCCAGTCTACATTCAAGTGGAACAAAATGTGAGCTAAGTGATCGTACCTCCGCCCCTCCTCTTCCTCTCCCTCTACAAAATCCCCCCTTTTTCATTAAAGGGTGATTAAAGTGATTCATGGTTTAATTCATTGTTTCATATTTGGCGTCATTAATTTGAAGGATGGGTGTTCTCTGGGTTCGGGGTCGATCCCAGTGCACTCATGTCGGTTCCCAACCTGACCTGAATCCTCTGTTACATGAGGAGTGTTGGTAGCAGTGATAAAATGTTTTGAGGATGAGTGTCGACTTCTGGACAAACAGCTTCTTTAACAGATCACTGTGTTTAATTCCTCGTTTCTTAAGATCGTTATCGTCTCCCCGACTTCCTCATTGGAAATTAAAAGCCATTTTTTGTCCGTCTCCTGCTAAGTGGGTCATCGGGACTAATCTGCTGTCTTTATAGTGCGATTGGAAGCCTCCAGTCATGCATTCATCATTTAGCACTCGCACATTTTCGCCTCTTTCTCTCCAGCTTTTGCTCGCCCTTTACCTCTCTTATGTACACTTTCTCTCCTCCTCCTACTCCTCGTTCGCCCCTCCCCCATTCCTCCGGCTTCTCCTTGCATCTCTCCCTCTGTCACCCAGTCCCATAAATGGACCGTGAAAATCCCATCAGTGGATAAGAGTGAGAGGGCGTTGATAAGTAACGAGCAGCCTATGAATAAGAGATGCTCGCCACTTAGTTAATAATGTCCCTCATGTTGAGGGAGGTCAGCGATTGGCCGGCTCCGTCTCCCTCTCAAGCCTGAACTTGCACAAGCAGCAAATATAATCTGTGTCTCTTGTTGCGGTGCAGAAATGGCTGAAGATCAATACTGAAGGGAGCCGCTGCTGCTGCTGTGGTTGCAGCTCCCGTTTCTTGTTTGTCGTAGTGTCTCCTGGGTGTTGCTGCACCCGGCTGTCTTCATGTGACTTCTTCTTCTTCTTCTGTAAAGTGAAACGATCCTCCCTCCGTGCACCAGAATCATTTATCTCAGGGTGCCACAATGATTGATGATCCTCATTGTGCTGCACCACAAGCTGCCCGGCACACACAGGCTCACAACACCATCATCACGTCCACAGATTGTTCAGAAATGCCCCATTATGAAGGTGATTGTACTCTTCCCAATGACGCTCCGAGCTCGGCCTCATCACTTGTCTTGTAACCAAACACCAGGCAGCCGTTTGAGGTGCAGCATGCTTTTAAATTAATATTAACACATCTGCAACTCTGCATACGGAGGCAGGTCGGGTGGTGGGTGGATCCGACAACCACTGAACCTCCCAGCAGGAGACGGGGGTTCGATCCCCCTGTGCACCAAAACGTCCAGAGCAGCTGCGTCTCATACAGCCGCAGAAGGGTTCCTGATGCGAAGGGCCCTGATGGAACGTTGCTAGTTGAGAAGACAGGATGTGACCGCAGGGCAGCAGAGAACGCTTCGACAACCTAAACAAATCGGATGTCTTGAAAATGTTTGTTTCTGGCAAGAGCGAAGACGAGAATGTGAATTTCATCACAACAGGCGGTGTCGTCGAACGTATCCGTGGTTCCCGGCGATCGGGTTGTAAACGTTGTTTGACTGGAGATATTAGATGTTCAGACCCAGTGTAGCTCCGGGCTGCTGTCATGGACCGACTGTAAATATTAACACTTTAATTTATCTGAAGACAAGTAAAGTCACTGTGTGTGTGTGTGTGTGTGTGTCGGACTGGGATTAACACTCTGTGTCATGTGACCACAACAGGCCTTCTGTTGTCAATCGAATTCCTCTGGATGTGAAGCAGCTGCACGCGTCCGCTACGTTCCCGTGTGTGTTCCAGTTCTGTGTGTGTGTGTGTGTGTGTTTAACAACTCGGCTGTTTGAAAATGAACTAATGCAAAGAGATATGAAGGATCATAAGGAGTGTTTGTAGTAAATCAAACACTAAGCACATCATAGAGCCGCCGGGGGGGGGCGGGCACACACACACACACACACACACACACACACACACACACACACACACACACACACACACACGGTGAAGCGGATGAACTTGCAGTTGAAGACACACTGATCCAGTTTCCTCTGATCAGTCGGGCTGAAAACACACTCTCTATTTAAAGCACACACACACACACGTGTGTGCGTCCATGCGTGCATCTATGTGTGTGTGTGTGTGTGTGTGTGTGTTGGTCCAGTGTGCAGCAGTGAACTCTGCCACTGAATGCAGACTTGCTGCTTCTCCTGCTTCTCGTGTCCCAGTTTCTTCTCCAGATCATCTTTTAATGACGACGTCGTCTGACAGCTGTTACGTGAACAACATTATATTTTGGTGATTATATTAAAGCAGATTCCTCCACGATCCGGTGTCGCCTGCCACGTCTGATCTCGGAGACGCAGCTCGTGCGTGACGGATGTTGTTGTGCAGGTGAATCAGCAGGTTGTCATCACTCAGTTTGTTCTTATTGTTTTTCTTCTTATTTCCTCCTTTTGGGGAAACGACAGATTTACAAACATTTCAAATGGTTCCCTGTTTTGTCCAAAGTGACGGGGAGGTAGTTCAGATCAAGAGGGGTTAGTTACGGTTGGATGGAGATGTCTT
Organism: Macroramphosus scolopax; assembly: GCA_901007825.1. Classification (NCBI taxonomy): domain Eukaryota; kingdom Metazoa; phylum Chordata; class Actinopteri; order Syngnathiformes; family Centriscidae; genus Macroramphosus; species Macroramphosus scolopax. The sequence goes on along the minus strand of CAAKHC010016039.1, from coordinate 5,823 downwards.
TTTGTTCTCCGCTGGAAGACGACCAGGGAGTCACCGTCCTGACAGGAGGGGGGAGG